>NJDC01003083.1:190506-202384 GCA_002245475.1 Calephelis virginiensis
TGATGCTCGGGAAGTGCCCGGTTGTTATAGGCTTGCCACCTATCACATGTGGGACGTAGTGTCTTCGGCTAGTCGTGGTTGTCTTACTCCTCGGGGATATGAGCGTGAAGATACTTTTTTTTAAATATATTTATGATTGATAGTTTACCTAATGATCTACAACCCACCTAAGCGAATCCTTGCCTGATGGAAAACCTAGGTATTATCTAAGCTAGAAGTGGAGTTTCATCAAGCTAGAAGAATATTATTTACTCTTGTTTTAAGAACTTCCATTACATTGCGGTAAAATCTAATTTTAGAACTTGATATTGCAAAAAACTCTCCATAACCATATAATAACTAGAGAAACTGAATTACTTACATAGTTTGAGTACCTATTTAACTTTTTTAAATGGCATATTTTTTAACAGATAATAAGTTTCATGATAAAAATAATTAAAGTATCTTCAAGCCCGTATCCCCGAAGAGGTTGGCAAAGGCACAACCAGGGCACCCACGACTAGCCGAAGACATTAAATCCCACAATGTGTAAGGTGGCAAGCCAAACCAACCGGGCACATTTTCAATTCCGAGCAACGCTTTTTTTATTAGAAAATTGGAAAAATCCAATTTTCTTTATGTTGCTCGACCCGGGATTCAAATCCGGGACCTCATGCAGTCAAGTCCAACAACTGAACCGCTAGACCACAGAGGCGGGGTTTAAAGTATGTGCCAAGTTAGTTTAACACTTACTTATAATTATTAGTTTATGGCTTGGCACTTCAAACGTATAAGTAAATAAATGGCACATATAAATAATAGGTATTATGTACTTTATATTCAATCTTTATTCTTTTTTTACTTTTTAGTTTTGAATTCGATTTTTATTAACGTAGTAATTTTTATTTAATTCTTTTTAGTTTATTGCTGATATGATTTAATTTGATAAAAATAAACATCGGGATAGGTGAGAAAAGAAAAAAAAATGCTCATAAAATAAAAACTAATGGGCCTACCTAAATCAATTTTTTACTGTACCAATTCAAAGGTCTCATGCATCAAACAAAAAAGAATTACGTAAATCGGTTCAAAGATCTCAGAGAAATCGGAGTACATACATAAAAAAAATACCGGCCGAATTGAGAACCGAATTTTTTGAACTCGGTAAAAATAAAACTACATTTAGCTCGCCTTATAAACTATGCTGTATGCATATACTCGTACTACTGAATGTAGCTTTCTCTAAGTGTAAGAGTTTTAATATCGGATCAGTACTTCTATAGATTAATTACTCTTTTCAAACAAACAAATAAAAAAGCAAAGCAAAGAAACTTTATAAATGCTGAAAAGTTTGCATGTTTATTAGCGCTTGAATTGAATGTGTGAAATTAAACACGCAAGTAGTATAAAAAAAATTATTTAACAACTGACTAACTATTTAAAAAAATAAAATAGAAAAATTTAAAACTGAAATATTGTACTTACAGAATCAAGGTTAAAATTATTAACAGTTTTCACTTCAGGACATGAAGTTCGATTTACAGTTGAAGCATTTGAAAATCCTAATATCGCAGCAATTAAAATAACTTCTTTTTGCATTTTGTAATGCAGACGTGTATGCTTATGATGTTGAATTTTCAAATGCTGGCAGATTAACAAATAATTTCAACAAAAGTCACATTGTCGCCTCTCATTAATAACTTGTTTATTAGTATCAAGTTTCTTATCTCATCATACAAGTCTCTTTTTGTTATAAAAAAGCTGCAATCCAGTTTTTGTAAGCTTTAAATATATTTATTTTATTTTTTTTATTTTTATGATAATGGAAGGCAAACAATCACACAAATTTCCTGATGGTAAAAAATTCACGCCGCCCAGAGACACCAAAGGTGGTAATGATGCGTTGCCAACCTGAGGCCGGGATATTAGGCCTCGAGCAAAAATAAGTTTACGGGCTACTTTACCCTCCGAACCGGAACACGTAATGACGTTATGGCGGCAGGAATAGGTAAGGCGTTGGTACCAATCCGAGTGGTACCAAGTTAGATGTCACGGTGTTAGTGACGGTAAGCTTATGCTCACCTCCTTACCTTTACCTCAACGCAAGCATTGGATGTTATGGTGGCAGGAATAGGTAAGGCGGTGCTACCAATCCGGGCGAGTCGCTGCGAAACTCTACCACCTAGTACCACCTAGCAAAATTTAGTAAGATTAAAACTTCATTTTGTATCGATTGCGCATATATGGAGATATTTGGAGAACCACTTAAAAATTTGGCTATGACCCTCGGACGCCACGCAAGTGAAGGTAATTATTCTATTTCAGGTGTTCCAAACTAGCACAGATGATGTTAACGATGTGTAGGTAGTTCTTACTTTTATAAAATTTGCATTTAAGTAATAAAACAAAGAAGAGTTAGACATATAATTAATTTTATTAGCCACTACGTCTTCTGGCTTCAGTTTTGACTTCTGTCATATCAAGCAACCTAAGCTTGTCGTACATAAGAGCAGGAGATGTTTTGAGATATTCGTCTAGTTTTGTTTTGACATGAGGTTCAAGTTTCTTTGAACGAACTGCTATCCATGCGTATTCTGTAAAGTTAAGTTCAAATATCAGAAATATTTAAACACATTCACCTATTTTTTTATTGCTTAATCAACTATTAAAAACAATGAAAAGAAACCTTTAAAGGATAAATGTTTGTGTTTTTTTTTATAAACAGAAATCAGATAAAAAATATTTTTAAATCTGTATTAAATTTTATTTCTTTACTTATTTTGTTTTTTTAATTTTTCTACAAAATATCTTGTCGCAATTTAAGCAAACTTGAGTTATCCATTACAACCAAAAATATATTTTTGGATATTGAAGCCATTATTCATTGGAATCGTTCTAATTGAAGTGAATTTGACTTACAATGTAGTAGTTTAATGATGATTAGACGAAGCCACCAGTATCCACTAAATTGTGGCTGTAATTAAATACTCTTAAAAACGTCAATGTTTAATCGCTCTCTAATGTTATTTAAGAACAAGAGGCAATTGAGCTAGTGGTTCAAATAAATGTAAGTGAACACTATGGCCCACGAACAACTGCAACATACGAGTAAGGAGTTCACAATCGCAATGTTGACTCTTTAGAAATAATTAAGCTCGATCTTGAAACTATTTAAAACGTGAACCGTCTTATTAATTAACAAGTAGAGTACTCCAAGGTTCAATGTCGTATTGTAGTCACTATTGTAATTTGACACAGACTATATTAACTTAATTTTACTCATACCTTAGTCCATGTACCTATGTCCATGTGTTAATAAATCAGAAAATTTCGAAGGGGTTTATCGGGCTGCAGTTTAAGTATGTTCGCATTGAGTTGTCATTTAGTGCAGATAAATACAGCGCTGCTAATTTGTCTGTTTGTCGCTAGTATGACGTTTAGTGTTTCTGATTGAGTGAGAACTTTGCCAGATAGCGAAATATATATTTTACTAGCCGCTTTGACTTCGTATCGCATAGCCTTAACAGCTACTGCCATTTTTTCCTAGTTTACCTGAGATTTTCCCCGTTTTTTTTCTTCGTAAGAACCTTCTCCTGACAATAACTAAGAGTAATAAAGTGTAAACAAAGTCGTTTACTCTGTCTCTATGTCCCTTTGTATGGTTAAATCTTTAAAACTACGCAACGGATTTTGATGCAAGAGATATAATAATGACCTGTTAAAAAAGTTAGCTGTAGCAAATTCATTTTCGATGCTCAAACTTCTGCTATTGAAGTGACTTTTCTCGATTTAGCAGTTTAGTTCCGACGAAGGAAAATGAACAGTCAAATTGGTGATACTCTATCCGCTGGGTTGTAAATCGGAACAGTAACTGCATCACGCGTCAGTATTTTTCGGTCGTTTTAATATTATTTGCGCAAGTGCGCTTTCATATTCATAATGGTTTGAACGTTCAGTATGTTTTGCATCATATGTTATATTGTTAGCTTAAGACGCATGCAAGATGCATCATCGACACGTGTGCACTGCTCATGTATAACTGTCTTTAGCTTTTAGCCTTTAAGTTATAATAGTAGCTATACGTGTATAATATTTACTGCTACGAACATAGAACATTAGAAGGAAACGTAACCTCAAATCTCATATTTTTTTGTAACTATACAGTACATACAGATTAAAATATTCTTAGCATGGTGTAGTATTTGTTGCTTCCAGCGATACTTTGTGTGGTAAGTAAAGTTTCAATGTTTTAATTTTATTATACACTAATTTGTTTTTTAGTCGCATAAAATATGATAAAATGTAATAAAAAAATTTATTTGCGGAATATAAGGATCAAAAATATGTTACAAAGTTATTTATGCATTATAACATATTATTATACCATCTTGTGGTATGCAAAACTTTTAGTGATTAATAAGT
The DNA here is from genome assembly GCA_002245475.1 of Calephelis virginiensis. NCBI lineage: Eukaryota > Metazoa > Arthropoda > Insecta > Lepidoptera > Riodinidae > Calephelis > Calephelis virginiensis. The sequence continues at coordinate 194,908 of NJDC01003083.1, forward strand.
ATTTATAAAATTAATTATTTAATTACTACCTACAACATTAATTTAACTATTACTTTAAACAATTTTTTAAAATGTAAATAAGTTTGACCCTATCTACTGTAAACTACCTATGTTTCCAAACCTAGCCAGACAGGAGAAGAAACTACAAAACAAACTCCTCGGCAACCAGGGCTATAACTATATAATGTTGCACTCAAACCCACTTAAAATCGATCACCATGCGCAAATAGTTTATCCTGAGGTCATTTTAGGTTTCGCGAGTGCGCAGATAGCAAATGCTCTTTCCAGCGTGTGATAAATGTAGACGCAATATGAATGGGAAAGCGTAATAGTGTGGACATACCTATTGAATGCTTTTCAATACTAGGTACAAACATATATTTTTATACACTGTAGTATATATATACTACAGTACTGATATTGTACACATTTGTTAATACTAATGTTTGTTCTGTGAAAGTAGACGATTGCTATATATCAAGTGGTGCTAGTGAAATTTCATGTACTGGCATGACTTGATAGCACGTAACCAAAACAACTTACCATATTTAAATACAAATAAAATTATTTATTGTTGGTGATAATAAGACAGTTTAGTGGTGTGTGTTGTGTGGAGCTGGATATGTTTGGGAGTTTTAGCTTGTGGTAAGTCCAATTCATTCATAGCGCACTATTTTACCTGTTTTGCTACTCCATAGTAAGTATACATTTTTTGGCGGGAAATTGCAAATTAAATAATTTTATTTGTATTTAAGTATGAATTTCCGCAAAGTAAAGCCTTTTCTATTTACTTACCATATGTCACGTTTTTCTGTTCGTCATAAGAACAGCTGTATGCCATGCAATATTGGTTGTAGTCACACAAAGGATATATAAGTTTTAATTCCAAAGTTGAAGCTGGGTCTGAACAAATATACTTTTGTATTTAAACACAATTTATAATACACTTCAACAATATAGCCAATGACATAACACAAAAAACATAAAAATCAGTTGAACAAAAACAAACTTTTGAACTCATTTTCTTAATATTATCCGTTTGTCAGTTTCTCTATTTATTATTGAATGAAACAGAAAAACACTAAGCCAAATGTAATAAGGTTTTCATTTTCCCTTTTATGAAACTAGTATGATTTTCGTTACAAAATCTCAGAAGAAGATATAATCATTGCTTATGTAATCCATCTGTTTAGAATAAGCCAACTACTTTCCTGCCAGGTAGCTTGTAAGATAGATTCTATACTTCTTATCGTCGGTGCTTGGTGGAATTCCATTCTTGATGCAATTTACTTAGAAACACTTGTACTTTCCACCATATATTTTATTATTTTTTATTTTTATGGTTTAGCCAACCGGTTTCGCTATACAAGCATCATCAGGGCTATATAACAACTCTTGTGGAAAGTACAAGTGTTTCTAAGTAAATTGCATCTAGCTTGTAAGAGGCAAGCTAAGGTCAAACGTGTCATCATCAACGAGATTGCTGGTGGTAGAGTACTGCATCTTTTTCGGGTAAAGATCCACCACTTTACTTGTTCCTTCCTACATAATGACAAACAATGACAAATACAATTGGGCTCACGCCATGGCTATACTCAAGCTCAAACTCAAAATCCACTTATTCACATTGATCTATATAAAGATTCTTGTGACGCAATATATTTTTTTAATTAAAAATAAATATTTGAGTACATTTTTTGAAAGTCCATAATGCCTTACTTAATAACATGACATAAATTATGAAATAGCATAATATTATAATTTAAAAAATATAAACATTATATTTTTATAAGTAAAATTAAAAAATATATGTATGTCAAAATATAGTACAGCAAACTACGACATTTATAGTGTCTGTACTCTGTGTGCAATGGTTGTCTCTCAACATCAGGAGCGCTGCTGTTGCTTGTTTACGTCCTATCACTTAAAAAAATTGGGCTTAAGATAATGTCAGTATACATACTTCCATACATAACTTTTGTAACTATTTCTCCCGTTTTTTCAGAAGTTTCGTCTGGATAAAATTGTACTTTTATATATTCGGGAGAGGTTTCAGGTACGTCCAGCAATTTAAGCGAATGCGACTTGCCCCTGAAGTTACTGCCTTTATAAACAACGCTTTTGTTATGCGATTCGAATTCATTTGGATAAAAAGCATATAAGTGCCATATTCCTCTCGTAACCTAAAAAAAATAACCTTTCAGACGCCATTCTTATTTTTTTATTTAAATGGTATAATTCTGCGGTAAACATCTATTTGCAAGTTTGGATGCAAAGATGAATAAGTAAAAATGTGTTCATATTACTGTAAGTCATACAAATGCAGTACAAACTTATAACTAATATAATAGGTCCTTATATATGAAACTAGCTGTTGGCCACGCCGTTGCCCGCATGGTTAATGATCCTACAGGAACATTTTTTCGGGATAAAAACTATCCTATGTGTTATGCATTTGCCAAGTTTAATGAAAATCAGTTCAGTAGTTTTTTGAAGAAGTAACAAACAATTTTAAAACAAAACAAAGTAAAAAATAAACTTTTGCGTTTATAATATTAGTATGATTGCGTTTTGTTGCATTGGCCACTTCATCTCTTTGGTCAGGAATTCCAAATTCAAATTTGTACGGATATTTCTAAATGTATTTGTGTGTCGTGTAGTGTCCCGTTAACCATCATTCCAACATCATTCATTTGTTTGCAATTGTTTTTCTCAATTTTGCGATGCACAATTGGATGTAGTTAAGCAGAAAGGACCCAACCCACATGAACACCAAAATTGAGTGAAACATAATAAAGAGGTCGTAAAGCTTAAAATACTTTCGTTCAGTAAGATCCTACAGATAAACAAAGCTATGACATTTGTATAATTATTAGATACTAACCCACATATTTGACCAGTACATATTATTATAAATACATAAACTTCAAAATCAATTATCTCAAAACTAGTAAAATATGGATTGGATCCTTTCTGCTTAACTACGTCCAATTTACAAAGTGGAAATTTTAAATATCACGCTATTTACGAGTAGTTCCATCATGGAATCCATCAGAAACGGTTTGAAGGGTCAAAAATGTGTATGATGGTGGTGTCGCAAAAGAAAACATGGTTCCAACGTTTTTACTCTCGAAATTTCGACCAGCAGAACAAGACTCACTGATGGATGGAGATTCAAATTGACAATAAAGAATCGAAGGCTACTGTGGAAGTAGATAGATTGCAAACCACGTTCGAATTAGCTGCAGTGGGTTTCTCAGCGTTACATAATTTGTCCGTCACAATAATGAAGGTGTTTAATATTGAATGATTATTTGTGATGAAATATAGATTTTTCACTATAATCCGAAGCGATCATCATTATTGTTGAATCTTGGCAAGGCAGACAAATCCTGCCTCTAGCGTAAATTGACCCAGATGAAGTTACTTGTAAGGGAACATGATACAATACAATAACTATTTATTGTGCACCAAATACAGAGAAATTACAAACACATTAAAATAACCTAAACTAAAAAAATACATAAAGGCGCCCTTATCGCCAAGTCAGCGGTTTTTTCCAGGTAAAGTATGGAACAAGATTTAGCGAGATACTGTATAATGGTGCTCTTAAAAATATAAAAATGCATCTAATACTAGACTTCATAAATCATTCTAAAAGCAGAAGCTTGTTTTAATTACATACATAGATACATACATATCATCACGCCAAGTCCCTTACGAGGTAGGCAGAGAGTATAGAGTGCCAGAGCTCACGATCTTGACAAACCTGTCTAGCTTCATTTCATACAAACACTCCGGTTTCGGAGACTCTTGACACCACCCTCGGATAATATCCGATTGATCTTATTGTGGAATGTCAGCCTTGGTCTCCCCGGGTACCTACATCCCTCCACATTCGCATTGTATATCTGCTTTGTCAATCTTTCATCTGTCATTCTTTCCACATGACCGAACCAGCCGAGCTTGCCCTTTCGTGTTTTAACACCAACACTCTCTTTCAATCCCGCTCTTTCTCGGATCTCACTGTTACGACTATTATTATTAGTATGAAAACAAAAAAAAGGTCAAATGCAGAAAGTGATGCCTTAACATACATATTTTATTTCCTAACAGAGTCATGTCGGCAGGAAAAGTAAGGCGGTGAATCCCTACTCGGGCAAGTTGCTGAACATCACTTTCACGTCAGTGAAATTTTAAGCAAATTTGATACTTACTCGATTTAAATTAAAATTTTCAACTGTATGTACCTCTGGACAAGAAGTACGATTAAAAATTAATGCATTTGACAACCCTAAACAAAACGCGATTAAAAAAATCACTTTTTCCATATTACTAACACTAATATCAAAGTAGCCACAACGAATCACAAATTAGAAATAGAATTGGAAAGACACCTCATTTATAATGTTGCTAAAGGTCAAATATTTCTAAACAGGAATAAGCCATCTAGAAAAACAACTTCTACAGACAAAATTTATGTATAATAAATGAGCTAAATAATGTTGGATTGTTTTCTTTTTATAAAAGACGCATAACTTAAAGTGTTAGTCTTTTTTAAGAAGACTAAGTAATGTACCCTATATACACCTAAGATGACCTTCCAAGATAGGTGTTCAAAATTTTGGAAGTGTTCAGTATATCTAATAAAATATATCCACATAAAGTGATTCAATGACTTGTTTTTCTTTGTTATGATATGTTTTCCTTACTAATTTACTCTATATTATACGAATCATCCTATTAAAGAAAATAGTCGATCCGTAAATGTCGCATTTATTTAGCTGCTCAATCATACCTGCCTACAATGATTTCACTTTGTAAAATGAAAAAAAAAATGTGCTGTGCACCATTAAGTAAAATATACCTTGAAAACAAAGTCATTTCAATTACGATTTTAAGATTTTGTTTGAGTTTATCTTTTATCAGATTCATCTTATTTTTTGCCTCTGTTGTCTAACGGTTGATTTCTCGAGGTCCGAGGTGTAATTTTTTTATAAAAATAACGTTGCCTGGGATTGGATATTGTAATATTATTTTCTTACATACTATTTTAATAGCTGGCCTTTGTAGTTTGCTAGTTGCTACTACAATGGCTGTTCTTTTAAAAAAATAAATAAGTTATTTATCTTTATCTTACAAATTTTTAAAATGTAGAACAAAAATTTATACTGCTTAACAGTCTGGAAACGTATAGTTATCTTACTAGTCTGTGGTCTGGGACAGTCTGCCACAATCAGCGACAGTCTGCTTCACATTCTGCGAATGTTCTACTACAGAGTCTGCTATGATCCTGGTCAAAATTCTAATTCGATAAGTCGACGGAACTCAAGAGAAGTACTATTATGGCTGCTGCTTACTGAATGGTGCCTGCTGCTCGGTGGTGGGAGGACCCTAGACCAGCGGTAGCTGCCCGGCGGTGTTCTTGTCTAGCCGCCTTCCTAGCTACCCACTTCTGCTGCTTCTTCTAGCTGCTGAGCGAAGGCGCCAAAGGGCCGCTAGCCCATCCGCCGAAGCCTACAGCAGCAGTCCATCGTGTTCCGTTGACGAAAGCCTTTAAGACTACCGTATGACACGCCCTTTTATTTAATCCGCCAGAAACTTTTGTGAAGTGCACAGACTTTTTGTAGACTTTATTTTATTTATTTTATACATTTTTTTTACAATCCCTGAACAAGTTACACAAATTGAATCTAACCTTACTTTGGTAAGCGAGTACATGATTGTGTTATGGGTATTGTTAGTCAACGATTCTAATACATATAAATACTTAAATACATACCAGAATAATAAACACCCAGATCCGAAAATATAGACATCCAAATGTTCATCACACAAATACCTGCCCCCGTCGGGAATCAAATCCGAGCCTCGCGGTTGGTCTATGTAGTTAGGCGTGTATGCTAGCCACTCGACCACCGAGGCGGTCATTGTGTTAATCTTATTAACATTTTATTTTTATTAACTCGTTGTACGAACAGGATTCCATTAACTGGTTTGTCTATTTGTTTATTTTCCTGTTAACATAGTGGTGGGTGGTAGCTAAGCCATCCCCACTACGTAAAAATAAATGCCCGGTTGCCAATAGGCTTACCCCACTGGTTGTGCCTCTGCCTACCCCTTTGGGGATATGGAATGGGGATTCGTGAAGATACTTACTTAAGTCTAATCTTTAATCTAGAACGTGTAAACTGCATTACATATTCCCTTCAGAAAAAACAAATCATATTTAATGGTTTCAAAACGGACTGAAGAAATAGGTAGTTTCGAACATCTTAAATGTTCGCGAAACATCTATTGCAATACTTACGTCTATAAATTACAAGCAACGAATTGCTAAAACGTAATTATTAATGATTTTATTAACGAAGTAATATTATTAATTATCATTATTTTAATTTTAATATCTAAATAATATTAAAAAAATATCTATGGACAAGTTACACAAATTTAATCTAACCCCAAAGTAAGCAAATTGTATGCTTATGTTATGGATGTAAGTCAACGATTCTAATACATAGAAATACTAAAATATATACTAGAATAAATTTAATGTACACCCACACCCGGAAATGCAGTCATCGAAATGTTCATCATACAAATGCCTGTCCCCATCGGGAATCGAACCCAAGCCTCGCGGTTGGTCGGCGTAGTTAGACGTGTACACTAGCCACTCGACCAACGAGGCGGTCAAACTTACTTCAGTGTTACAATATTTTATAACTTTAAATTTAATATGACGTTTAATCAATGAATCATGTACACTGAATACTATTTATTTTTTTAAGTAAAAACTTAAAACTCGTTTTTAATACAGCGGCGGAATGAGATGGCTTTGTTAAAGATTAACGAATTCCATTTTTTTTCGTAATTAGTAATTATAATTAGTAATTAAATTGCTTCTATGACGTCCAAAAATAAAAGGTATAACCAGATTTTCAATTCGTTTGTTCGAACGAAAAGTGTTCCATTCAAAAGGCTTAAATGGAATAAGAGTGCAATATTGCATGTTCCAAGTGTAGGATGCATGTATGTGAATTTATTCCAGCATATTATTCAGGAAATACCTACTATTCTAAGAGTAAACGAAATTCTAAGAAGTCTCATGGTTTACTAGTATGAAGTAAAAAAAATCCAACTAAACCTCAATATTAAGTATCTTCACGCCCATATCCCCGAAGAGGTAGGCAGAGGTATAACTAAGGCACCCACGACTAGCCGGAAGACACTAAGTCCCACAATGTGATAGGTGGCAAGCCTATCGCCAACCGGGCACATTTCCAATCCCGACCAAATTTTTTTTATTAAAAAATTGGAAAAATCCAATTTTCTTTTTGTTGGCCGACCCGGGATTCCAACCCGGGACCTCATGCAGTCAAGTCCAACACCCGGACCGCTAGACCACAGAGGCGATTAAACCTCAATATTAAAGAACTCCATAACATGTCAAGGTAGTATTCACGCAATTTTGACTCCA
>NJDC01003083.1:203091-214146 GCA_002245475.1 Calephelis virginiensis
CAATATTTTATAACTTCAAATTTAATATGACGTTTAATCAATGAATCACGTACACTGAATACTATTTAATTTTTTAAGTAAAAACTTAAAACTCGTTTTTAATACAGCGGCGGAATGAGATGGCTTTGTTAAAGATTAACGAATTCCATTTTTTTTCGTAATTAGTAATTATCATGGTTTACTAGTATGAAGTAAAAAAATCCAACTAAACCTCAATATTAAGTATCTTCACGCCCACATTCCCGAAGAGGTAGGCAGAGGTACAACCAAGGCACCCACGACTAGCCGGAAGACACTAAGTCCCACAATGTGATAGGTGGCAAGCCTATCACCAACTGGGCACATTTCCAATCCCGACCAACATTTTTTTGTTAGGAAATCGGAAAAATCCAATTTTCTTTTTGTTGGCCGACCCGGGATTCGAACCCGGGACATCATGCAGTCAAGTCCAACACCCGGACCGCTAGACCACAGAGGCGATTAAACCTCAATATTAAAGAACTCCATAACATGTCAAGGTAGTATTCACGCAATTTTGACTCCAGTGAGTGGTATGATGTTCAAATGATACAATACGTATCAAGTTAAGGAGTTACACTAGAGTCCTTAACGCTATCTCTTCTATCGCCTATGTGGTCTAGCGGTTCAAGTGTTGGACTTGACTGCATGAGGTCTCGGGTTCAAATCCCGAGTCGGGCAACAAAAAGAAAATTTGGGTTTTCCAATTCTCCATCCTCTTCTATGTCAGCGAGATATCTGCAGCTGCTTACTAATGACCTGTTGACAGACTGAGGTGATAGGTTAAGGTCGGCGATTGTTCTTCCTACCATCTTATGCCTCTGGTGATGATGAAGCCCTTTGATGGTCACCTCTTTGAGGCGCGACTTGTCTGCATCTATACGTGTGCAGCCTACAGCTTCAATATTTATGGGCTCGATCGGACCACGAGCACCCACCTGGGAGGCAACCTTACTTTCTATCAATGTGACTGTTGAGCCTTCATCTAGCAGTGCGTGAGTCTTGACGCTGCCTGACGGACCTGTTAATAAAATAGATAGCACCTTTAGGTAGGTCCTTGGCGTCCGGGACTGCGCCGATATCACCACAGCGCCCCCGTTGCTGGTGTCTTCTTCTTTTCTAAGGCCCCCATATAGGCGCCTGTGGTGCGAACCCTTGTATCCCTCTACGCTACATGGCCAGTACTTGCACTTTTGGTTGAAGGTACTGTGCTGTAGACACCTGAAACATAATTTAAATTGTTTTGCCAAGTCCCACCTCTTGTCAACGTCAGTATTAAAAAATTCTCCGCAGTCTGCAAATTTATGTGTGCCCTTACACATTGGACACTTCTCCCGCGTCACCGACGCACTGGCTTGCGTGTGTGTTCGTTGAACTCGCTTGTGAGTATGTGGCTGCTCTCTGACTTCTCTTGAAGCACTAATCGGTTCTGGATGCACTAACGTAGCACACATTTTAGCTCCTTTTATTAAAAACCCGCACACGATATTAAGATCCGGTTTTTTATCGCTGAGCTGCTTCACAAATTGAAACCAACTGTGCTGAAGTATGTAGTTAAATTTCACCAAAATACTGTTAACTGCCACTGTGTCGTGTAAAAAAATAATCTCGTGTTAACTTTACTCGCAAACACACATGTATTTTTAGCATTTTCTCTCACTTCCAGTAACATTTTACTCTTTTCTAATTCCGCGTACGCCAGTGCGTTGGGTCTTCCAAAGTGGATTTCTAAACTGTCCATATTTTTTTTAGCTCCGTAGAACATGCTAGCGACTGCTTCCTTAGCTTATTCCTTTAAACACTTCCTTATCCTAGCCCGGTTTTCAGTTTGCCGCCTAAAACTGTAGCCAATCTTCGCCAGCACCATCAAACAGATTGGTCCATGTTGTACCTCGGTGCATCCCGCGTGGCCTCGGCAAACGCGGATGCTATAGCGGCGATGTCGGCTGCTTACAAAGCTGTTGCGGTAGGCGGGGTGGGGACACTTTCTCTTTTGACGGCTCTGGTACCGTTTTCTTATCGCTGTGCGGCGCTTCGTTATTATTGAAATACAATGCTTATGCTGCAGGCGTCGCGGCGGCAGTATCACAGCGCGGCGGCAGACGCCTCTTGAAGCTTCAGCTCCGTGTAGGTGGCCGCCTCTCGCTGTTCGTCGGGCAGCGCTGGTTTTGCCTCCAGGACGGGAGTCCCGGCGGCGGCCGCTTCGGTTTCAGTTTCGTGGAGGCGTCTACCAATGCCTCTACCCTCGCTGTCTCGTCGTCTGGCTCGCCTTCTTCACAATTTTCTTCATATAAAGCCCGCGCGAATGCAGTTTTTAATTTGGCCACTTATAATTGTGCACTTAGCAATACGATTTTCAACTTATTTTTGGCTGATGGAGCCTGCGGTTACCTAGCCCTAGCTGCTTGAGTGGTTGAACTTGCCGTGTCGCTGACTTGTGAGAACCAAACAATGTGACGGTTTGGTTCTCACAAGTACCAACTACGATATACAGGGAATACGTACGCACGTATACATACATACATACAAACACACATACATACATAAGTTGGTATTATATTTACTACATATTAAATTGTAGGACTACGGCTAGTCGTGGATGTCATAGTTGTATCTTCATCTACCTCTTCGACGGCAAAGGTGTTATGACACTTTAAACAAACAATAACATACACAACGTTGAAATCTTTCGCAAGCCAACTTGTAATGATAATATAACTATCTCTTTTTGCGGATACCTCTACAAGTATATTGAACGTCGTTTTTATTACAAAATTTAAGAACAACTCCAAGTTTCACTTCCTGGGCTGCTAGTTAACAAAAAACCGAATGTGTTTATACTCCGATCGTTTTTACCACAGAAAATGATATTAAAAATATTTAGTTATTTAAGTCACAACAAATAAAGGTTAAAATGATTTAGCTACATTATTGTATATTTTATTTATTCATATTAATTAATTTTGTAATGTTTTATAAACATGAAATGAAGAAATAATTATGTTTTTCAGTTGTCAGTCTGATAACTGTACTACAACAGGATGTACGTGATTTTTGTATTATATTTGTTTCTATGTGCTGTGGAAACGTTTGGTATAATTTTAAATTCAAAGTGTCCAAATTTTAGTCCAGTAGATAATTTTAATTTGTATGATGTAAGTTTCTATTTTGTTAAAATATATTTAAAAACAGATTCATTACCAAGTACGCAAAGAATGCATAATTAACTCAAAACTATAAGAAGGAGCTGTACATAATTTATATGAAACCATCTTAGTGTCAACCACGATTAAAATATACAATAACCGAATATAAATGTAACAAACAGTGCGTGCACATTTTTTTTAGTTAAAATACAATTACTATCAATTTATAAATGACACACATATTCAAAACGAAAATTCAAAGTCATGTTATTTTATAATTACATCAGTATTTAAGAACCAGTGCATCTTTTCTAAAAATCGGTCAAAATATTTTGAAAGCGTGCGACTACAATCACCGTGAAATGAGATTTGTACACAGATAATACACATTGTTACAAGGTAGCTTCTACAATCTTCTTAGTTTTCTATGTATTGCAGTTTGGCTCTGGAGTATGGCATGAAGTTGCAAGATATGAAAATGAATTCGAAAACTCAAATTGCGGCTCTTATGAACTTGAAATCACTGATGGCTGGAAAATATTTAAGCAGCCTCTGAATGTTTTAAACATTCCAGAAGATTCTCCTGATTACATTGAATCAACTTTTGAAATGGACCCTGAGGCTGGAAAGAAAGGAATTTTACTTCATAAAATGTCATACGGAAGTAAATGGAAATATTTTAACTATATTATTTTTTTAAATTGGAGAGTGAAAAAACGTCTTGATGATAAAAATACACGTCACCGTTAGATATCCAACACAAACCTCACCTAAGAAACTCATACTCAATGTCTCAAAACGAAACCTTAATAGGTATATGGTAAAAGTATTAAGAAAAATTTTAGAAAAAAGGAAGTTAAGGCTAGTATGATTGATAATTAAAACTTGAATGGAATTTCAACACAACTGCAAATTTGTTTTACTTTTTCTGTAAAACTATGCAAAATTATTACTCTTTCTGAACTTAAGATTAAAAAAAATCACAAAAAAATCTGGTAATTTAATTATGTAACGAATAAAAAAAACGCTTTCTTAAAAAAATCTAAAACTACTGGATCTCGAACAAACATAAATAGGACCAACCGGAAAACCAATGTTTTGAAACAAAAAGGATACGTGAAAAGTTGTTCAACCGGCGAAACATTCCAATTAAAAAAGTCGAAATCCTTCTTTTTGTAAGTCGATTAAAAAAATATTTTTAATTGCAGATCCTCAAACCACAGTTTTGATGCGTGAAAACATTCTAGCAATAGACTATGATAAATATTACATCAGCGGAGAATGCAACTATGACAGAGGAACGAATACCACCTACGGTAGGTGTAGTTGTTTTTTCCATATAATGCCTTCATAAACTTATAATACTGTAGATCCAACACGAGTGGGTATTTGTCAGATGTATTTACAGGATCTGTATTATTAAATTTATGATGGTATGCTTACGATTGTGTCGATAACTAATTAGTATAACTGGCTGTTCTGTCGAACTTCGTTCCACCCGTTCAGTTTGTATGAAAATAAGTTGTTTTTCCTGGTTTTTTCGCAGTCGTACAGGTTAAAGTATCCTATGTCCGTCTCCCGGTTTTCAGGTACATCCCTATCAACTTTCAGTTAAATCGAATTAGCCGTTCTTGAGTTATAAATAGTGTGGCTAACACGACTTCATTTTAAATATATAGATTTTCTTTAAATGTTTAGATTATTCAATGTTTTTCAAGTGAACAATCTTGCACAATGACGCAATAAATTTTAGTAGCAATAAATTTATTAGTTTTCTCACTCAAAATACTAAGACACGACAGCGATAATTATCGACGACAAAGTGCAACAGGTAAACGAGGCTGTGATACAAATGAAGGCGAGTCATCGAAAAAGACATAGTTATGATGCTAGTGACAAATTATGCATTGCACATTTCGAGCTATTCGGTAAGAAAACACTTAGTCGCCTTTTTAAAGAAGCTCAAGACAAACATGAAGGCGAGCATAGACTTACCGTCACTAACACCGTACACGATACTACTTACGTACTTGAACACGATAGTATAATATTGGAAATTTTAGGAGTTGCTTTACCACTTTGAAGCTCTATCCTCATGTGAACTTTAATGTATTACACAATATAACTGTCCTTAAAATTTGGAATGTATACCAAAATCCAGTTCAATATATTGAAGAAAGCTGCTTTAAAATCGAATTGCTGCACCAAACTAAGATTACAAGAACTAAGATTGTAAAGATATTATTAATTTCACTGTTAAAAGTTAAATAAAAGCTTGTAATAATGATTAACAAACCACAGGTAATTAATTTTGTATTTTTTTTTATTTACAGGGTATGCTTGGATTTATACAAGATCTAAGCATTACGGTAGTAAAGTTAGAGCGGCTATAGATAAATATTTAAAATCGTCCCAAGTTATAGATGCGTCAAAACTTATTTGGTTGAATTTAAATGACAAATCTTGCAACCACAGATGACTTTTTTTAAGTTTCTGGCATGCGCTTGAGCATCTGTTATTACTAAACGTTAATTAATTTGCAATCTCGTTATTACCCGATTTCTCAATATCGGACCCAAGTTATTGAGAAAGAGTTAAGAGTTGTCATAATAAATAGAGTAATATCCCTGGACAAATTGCATAACTTGAATCAAACCCCGAAGTAAGCAAATAACATTCTTGTGTTATTAGTGTTAGTCTACGATTTGAATTTATAGAAATAATTAAACAGATACCAGAATAAACTTAATAAACACCCAGGTCCGGAAATGCAGAAATTTAAATGCTCTTCACACAAAAGCCTGCCCCGTCAGCAATCAAACCCGAGCCTCGCGGTTGGTTAGTGTAGTTAAGCGAATACGCTAGCTACTCAATCAACGAGATCTTTTAAGCTCTTTCAATGAGATTTGGTGACTTCGAGAAAATTTGTATCTCATTACAAATTTCCTTATAAATACTTCCACTTGCGCCCATTAACTGAATTACATTATAGCAAATGTCACCAAAACAAAGTTTCTCTTTTTTTATACATGCATAAAGTTAAAGAATCATAAAAAAATGCGTCCATCTTTACTCTCGATCCTACCAAAATTTCTGTTATATTTTTACTGTTAATTGTTTTTGGTGTAGTTTTACTGTTAATTGCTTACTTTAAATAGTGTGACAACTTATTTTTATTTAATAAATTAGTAATGTTTTTGGATATTAATTTTGATTCACTAGTATCTTCACGCCCATATCCCTGAAGAGGTAGGCAAAGGCACAACCCAGGCACCCACGACTAGTCAAAGACACAGAAGTCAAACAAATTATATGATATAAAATAATATCTGATATAATTAGATATGAGACACTAAAATATACAGTTATGAGCATGATGAGCAGTAAACAACCTTTATGATAAGAACAACACCGATGCCTATAGACAATATTAATACTACTGGTGTGTCGCCATGAAGCTATACCTAATACTACTGGAGTTAACACTTCTAACAAAGACCTGATGTCACTTCCAAATATTGCTGACTCTCTCCAAAAAAGAGTCTTGAAAAGAGTTTTGTAATGTCAGTGTTGGTCTGTGCTTCTTTGCAAAATAGACCATCTTCCTTCCTGAACCAGGCAGCTCGTAAAAGGTGAGCATAGGCTTACCGTCACTAGCACCATGACATCTGACTAGGTGTTAGAGTTTCGCAGCGACTTGCCCGGATTGGTACTACTTTCTTACCTATTCCTGCGGCCATAACGTCATTCCTAGCCGTTAACATGTTCCGGATAAGGATAAGGTAGCCGGTAAACTTACTTTTGCTCGAGGTCTAACATCCCGACCTAAGGTTGGCACCGCCTTTAATGTCTCAAGGCAGGGTGAATTTCTTGCTATCAGGAAATCCGTCTGCTTATTTGCATTCCAGTACTATGAAAAAAAAGTTAACCAAGTCAAAATAACAAAAGAATTTAGGGCTTTCGAAAATCACACTTTATTAGACACTCAAAGATTAGACATCGTCAGAAAACATTTTACTTATTGCAAATTATGTCTGAATTGTTTATCCAGATAAGTTTTTCAGGGTCAAGAAAATAATAGGCGTTTGACGAATTTTCAATTTCCTCTCTGATCTTCTCACCTTCTTCATTGTTTCTTACCATAATCCAGGAATACTCTAAAAAAATAAAATTAAAATACGTTAATATGTTTTCCATTTTCTAATATAAAAAAATCAAGCACAAGTGCCGGAATGGCGTAGTATTACATTGAGAGTCCATTGGCTAATCGTAGGTGCCCTATTTATACCTCTGCCTATCTCTTCGGAATTTGAAGATACTTTTTAAATACGTTGATTGGGTGCTTAGTTTAAACCCTTTTTATATATTAACATTATAAATACAGAAGTCTTTTTATTACGCTTTTATAACTAAACCGATGAATCGTTTTGAAGAAGTTTTAGACTATTATGTCAATTCCAAAATTTTAAAGATTGAACATATATACATACGGGGTAGGCAGAGAATAACGAGTGCCAAACCTCACGATCCTGGCAGACCTGTCTGGCTTCTTCCACATTCATTACCATTTTCTTACAAAGATGCCGGTATCCTGATTGTTAAAGATATACGGTACATCGGAGATTTTATAGGTGCGTCGCTACCCTGTAGCTGAGATATTTTGCCTGATGTGCGACTCTGGTGTCTTATTAAGGCAATAGATTTATGCCTGCCAAAATACTGCACATCATTTGTCAACCAGTGTTCTTGATGGTAATAATCTATGAAACTAATGCTTGCTGTATGGGAACTGGAAGATGATGCAACACAGTGGTTGTAGAGGAAAAATCTCTGTCAGACGAGTTGTACTTTCTGAGAGGCATTGAAGTTTATTTACCGAACTCGAACATGTACTTACAACTAATAACAGTAGAGGGATATTCAAAAACCGACAAGGTGCGTTGGGGTCGTCACGTTCCTACGCCAGGAAATTTAAAAACATTTGTTGTTCGCTACACATTAATTAGTTTCAAAACATCACGACTTCTATATACAGGGTAACTTTGAAAGGGCCGGCCAATTTTACTAAGGGGGTATAGGCGTAAATGGTAATGCACATTAAATATTATGGTCAAATTATGATATCAACATTTACAAACATTAATTTAAAACAGTCCTCAAAATTGCACTTGTCACGCTATGTACCTAGTAAAAAAATAATAATATGTAGTCTTAAAGCATTTTAAATATTATCTATTGCCAAATTGTAATATTTACTCTATAAACATTCATTTAAAACAGTCCGCAAAAATGTTCAATTATTGTCCCACAATATCGTAACTACTTCGAGTTATGACGACACTAGTCTGCAATTGCGACTGCGGTTGGTGTGAACTAGTTTTATGTTTTGTTTACGTTGTTACCATGCGTCTAATATTTGGCGTTGGATGAAGATTAAAAATAGTTTTTAAATTTTTTAAATATTTTTCAAAAATCTGAATTGATTCCGAACCGTTTCTCAAAATTTGGCTGATGCTTTAGATGTAACCCTGTATATAAAAGAAAGACGTATTAGTTACACTATTCATTCAAGAATGGTTGAACTGATTAGGCTGAACATTGATGGAGAACTAGCTTAGAACTAGGAAACGAACATACTCGTAGGATGCTTTTCATCCCGTTCGATTTAGAAGAAACTAAGAAAATCGACATTTAAATTTTTCCCATACAAACTAAATGGGTGGATAAATCGATCGTGTACCGAAACAGCTAGTAAATAACAAATATTCCTCGACCATTTACAGATTGATCTTCAAAGACAAGAAATTATGTGCTTGTATTATAGATCTTGAACAACGGTACCAGTAAATTTAATAAGCATCTAGACCCGGAAATCTGACTTATATGTTTATCACACAAATGCCCTGCGGAAATCAAACGCAAGCCTTGCGATTCGTCGGTGGATTAGGGCGCTAACACCTAAGCCATTGACGTGGTTTTAAATGAAAAACATTTTAAAATTTTCAAACGACAATCAAACTATTGACATAAAAAAACAATCGCTGATCTTACCTTGAGGCATGCCTGACCAAGTGTCTTCGATACAAGAGTAGAAAACTCCATAACGACTATAGTCCACATCTATGACTGTTATAGGTATTAATAAGTTTGAAGCTGACACTGAAAAATAGGCATATTTTATATTATGTTATACGAGCTCCTATCGCGACTTCGTATATGCGTTGAAGTTACTTTTCAAAGTTAGTGCACGGAATGAACAATTTTGCCGCAGTAAAGGGTAAATTAAAATTTGACCTGGACTACTATAAGCTGCCGCTACTACTACTACACAAAAATTGATAAAATTCCGACCAGTAGGTTTTGCAACCAAAAGAAAAGGAATAATTTTCAAATCCCGAGTTTTCGATTCTATCCTGTGTATAATAAATAGCAATAATTGTTATAAAAAATATTTCATATCATCGTTTTATTACTGTTATTATGAGTATAGAAAACAGCGAGATTCAACTTTCCTAATGATAAGAGACAGCTATCGGCCTTAGATGTTACTGAAGAGAGAGTTTTAGGCTACAAACACCTTTGATGTTACTGGGGCATTGCTTTCTTCTAGCCGAGATCTTATGTTACATGTTTCGATCCGGTGGCAGTTTAAAAAAATGTCGACGCACACAAATACCACTTGTATGGTTCAAGTGAATATAGATTTTTCTGATTCTGATTCTGATTCATGTGCAAGTTTTTTTATGCCTTAGATCTTACGCCCAGATACACCAAAGGTGGCAATGGTGCGTTGCCAACCTGAGGCCGAGATGTTAAACCTCGAGAAAAAAGTAAGTTTACTTATACTTCGAACCGAAACACGTCCATGGCAAGCACTGACGTTATGGCTACAATAGGACGAGACGGAACTAAAGTCTACCAACTAGTCAGATGTCACGGAGTTAGTGACGGTAAGCCTTTTCTCGTCTTCTACGGACTGCCTCGCAGGAAGACAGATGGTCTATTCTGCCATGACCAACACGGGAAAAAGCAACGACAGTCTAGCAGATACCGTACAGCGAAAAACTAGCGTTACTTAAGTAGTTTGAAATGGATGAGGCAGTAAAGTTAGTAACAAACCTGCCTCTCATAAGATTTTCATAAAGCCTTCACTAAAAGATATTAAATTCCTGATACAGTGATTTTTTCTACAATTTATAAGCTTTCAAAGCTAAACCGCTAAGCCAATTGTGATTAATATTAATAAGCAGCTGATAAAGATCTAAGGTTATATGCTAGTATTTTTTCAAAATCATTGAGTGTTTGTCCAATAAATTGAATATTGAAATAGATTATCAGGAATACAAAACTAAATTCTTATCTTTTCCTAATAGTAAAATTGTCAAATTAAATAATCAAAATTTATATAAAAAATTAGAAAAACCAAATATTACATTAGATGAATACAAACAAAATCTAGAAAATTTAGTGTTAAACAGAATAAATTCAATCTTAGCATCTAATAATCTTAAAATACCCAAAAATACTATACCCAATTATTTCAGTTCAAAGAAAGAAATTTTTCAAAAATGGACAGAACAATTATTAGTTCCTGATACGAGGGCCAAACTGAAAGTTTTTAGAACTGGCAACTTAAAAGCATTATATTAAAAAAATAAGTTTAAATTTTGAAAACAGAACTCTTTACCAATAATATTGAGTATACATTTCATTCATTTGTCATTTGTTTTACGATTTGGCGGCAAATTGAAAATTGTCTGTGCACGTCAGAATGAATTTAAGCCCAGAAAATAAGTCAACAAGAAAGTTATGATAGACTTCGATTGACTTTTCACGATGAAGCCCCATCTCGTGCCACAGTTTACAACTGGTTTAATGAATTCAAACGTGG
>NJDC01003083.1:214165-224438 GCA_002245475.1 Calephelis virginiensis
ATGTAAATGGACGCTATTTTGAAAAGTTATAATAAAACTAATAACTTGCTAGAATGCTTAGTTTTTGATTTTCTAAGAACTTTCAGTTTGACCCTCATACTGTATTAAAACATTGCTGGTGCATTAAATAAACGTGATTATCTTCAAACAGCTGCAAGTGAATTCAGAGACTCTCTAGGTAAATTGCATATTATTTGTCTCTCTGAAACATTTTTAAAGCAAGGTTCTGAACAAAATTTAAAACTTGATGGATACTATACATCTTATTTCTCGCCCATACCAAACTTTTTTGAATGCTGTGCAGTGGATATAATAAACTATAACTTAGTAGTAATGTTTATATATCGTACTCCTAGTTCAAGTGTAGATATCTTTCTTAATAATTACGAATTGCTATTAGAAAACATTATGAAAAATTCAAAAAAAGAAATTTGTTTTATGTGGAGATTCGAATATAGACTTTTTACAATCTACCAATACGCATAAAAAATTAACAAGCATTCTGGAAAATAATAATTTATATCAACATATTTTGAAACCTACAAGGAAACTTGCATGTTTGGATGTAATTGCTAGCAATTTAGATAATGTTTGCTCTGACACTCACATTCTTGGATTATCTGACCATCAAACAGCGCAAAGAATACAAGAAGACATAAAGTCAGTTTCATATTGTAAACCGAAGCATACTTTTTGGTTTGAAACAAAACGTATATTTGGACAAGAAAATATAAATAAGTTCTATGAATGTCTGTCATCTTTAAGTTTTAATGAAGTTCTTATTTGTAATATTTATGAAGAGGCTTTTAATGCATTTTATGATAGCTTAATATTATTTTATGAATAACGTTTTCCAAAATTTAAAGTTAAAGTGTCAAACAAGCCAATAAAAAATAAATGGCTGTGTAAAGATCTTATAAAGTGTTGTAAAGTAATACGTTAGTTGTAAATACAAAATGATTGTTATTCCCAATTTAACAAAAAGGGAAATAAGATGAATTTCATACGTTATAAAAAGATATTATATAAATGTATACTTACTAGAATCTCAGAAACAGGCATTGTTAAAATATATTGACAGTCTTCTAATAAATGTAAAGATTCATGGGATATAATTAATAGTACATTTAAAAATAAAATGTCTGAAGAAATATAACAAGTCAAAATAAATAACTCGGTATATACTGATGCTCAAGAAATTTGTAATCATTTCAATGAGTTTCTTATAAATTAGACTAAATCTTGTTATACAAATCAGGCTTGTTCTGCAAATAGCATAAAGTCTCATAATTTTTTAATCATAGTAAAACTATATTTTTGACCCCAGTTGAGCATGATGTAGTTAAGGTTATACATAATTTGAAAAATACCAGAGCACAAAAATATTAAAGAATGTTGCCACTGTGATATCAAAACCTCTTTGTCATATAATTAATTTATCAATTGTAGAAGGAAGGCATAAAAGTCTATTGTCAAGTCATTATTTAAAAAAAGGGATATGTGTGACATGAACAATTATAGACCAATAACTTTAATTCCAGTAATTTCTAAGATTTTTAAAAAAAATAATGTATGACAAATTATACAGTTATTTACTTCAGTTTAATTAATTACAAAATAATCAATATGGATTTAAAAAAGGCAGTTCTACTGTTTATGCATGTTTCGACTTAGTTAAAAAATTAACTGAATGCCTAAATATTAAAAAAAATCCTTGCTGTATTTTTAGATATGAGTAAAGCGTTTGATTTTGTATCACATAAAATTTTGTTAACGAAACTTGAGAGATATGGCATTAGAGGTAATTCATTAGAGTGGTTTAAAAACTGTTTAGAGAATAGAAAGCAACGCGTTGAGATATCACAAAAAAGTTTGTACTTCAAATTCCTTTTTAATGTACCACAAGGTACTGTTTTAGGGCCATTACTTTTTTTTAATTTACAAAAACGATTTGCCTAATGCTATCAATCATGATTAAATTTTATTTGCTGATGATACGACACTTTTCATTAAAAGTAAAAATAATAATGGTTTAAGTGAAGAAATAAGTAATACTTTGACTAAAGTGACAGAATCGTTAAATGAAAATAACCTAAAAATAAATATTACGAAGACGAAAATAGTTTAATTTCTAGCAAATTATAGAGACACTAAAAAGTTAGACATTATTTTAAATAATACTACTATTGAAAATGTCGATTGTACTAAATTCCTAGGAATAAAAATCGACAAATTTTGTAACTGGAAAACACATATTGATTCGCTTTGCAACAAAATCGATAGGTTTGTATATGTGTTGAGCAGAATTAGAGAAGTGTCAGGATCAAAGGCATCTCTGTTAGCTTATCACGGGTATGTTTCTTCCGATTTGCAGTATGGTATTCCTATTCGGGGGATTCTGTAGAATTAACTTGACTCTTTAGAGTTCAGAAGAAGTGTATACGTGCGATATGTAGTGTCAATCAGTTATATTCATGCAAGCCACTTTTTAAGTCACTTAAAATATTGCCATTATCCTGCTTATATATTATTGGCTGTATTTGTAAAAAAAAACATAATCATTTGTTTCATACAAATGCTAAAGTTCTCGGTTTGTCTCATTTTAGAAATAGTGAGAAACTATATGTGCCTAACCAAAAACTCAACATTTACAAAAATAATGTGTATTGCATGTCCATTCGTATATACAACCAAATTCCTGAAAATCTTAAATCACTTCCATGCAGATAAGAATAAATAATAAACTGTATCTAATATAATTAATTTAATTGCAAAATGTTGGGTGCGCAGGAGTTTGTTTCGCCGTTTCTTCTCCTGTCTGGCTCGGTTTGGAAACGGTAGTAGTTTACGGTATATAGGGATAATTTAATTTATATTCTAAAAAATATTTGTATTAATAAATAATCACGTAATCTATTGATTACGTATTATTACAGTATTCTATAAACAGTGTTTAAATAGTAAGTAAATAATTAAAATAACTAATTTAATGAATAACTATTAAAATGTTTGCACACCACAAGTTGGTAAAATATGAAGAAACGCCTAATAATTTAACGCCTTATAATTTTGTAACATCTTTGTAACACTCATATTCCACAAATAAACATTTTTTCTTTTCTTTTCTTAAAAATCAACACCGAAAAAAGCTATGATGGGGATCAGAGTTTGTCTAAAAATATATTCTTAATTGACGAATTCGCGTATAAATTACATTCTTATCCGTATCCATATCCTTACTCACATAACTTACTTATCACATGAAAATACTTACTTCCTGATGTGAAATTCATAATCAAGTTTCCGTTGCGTATATTTTCAGCATATTTGCACGTTGATTCAACAAACAAATTTGATGTTGGAGGAACATTTCTTATTGTTAGTTTAAAACTATCCTTATTACTTTCATAATCAGCGGAGACACATTCCGTGAGAACTTCAAAACGATGTGGATATCTTGCTGCTTCATACCATGTGCCAGTGCCATACTGCGGAATAAAAAACAATAAAATTAAAAATTTCAAACCCCTTGACAAAACCTGTACGTCACGCAGTGAAGAATGATTTTAATCAAATTACTTTCAATCAGAAAATATCTATAGATTCATTCAAATATTATGGTGCTACTGAACACACACACACATATGCACACACATACACAAATATAAACACACGCACTTATTTTTATGTCGAACGCTTAAAAGATAAAATGGCACAAAAGTTATACATAAAAAGCAAAACATTATTAAACATTAAGTATTTTTTTTATTTTCCTGTATCGGTCTGGGTCCTACTTTGAAACAAAATAAAATTTGGATTAAATCTACTTCCCACACCGATGCAATCCAATGTTTACAACCAATTATTTCAACCCGTGCAAACATCAACTTATTAATCAAAAACATGGATACTAATGTGATGAATGTAAAATTTTATGTCTCGATAATTATTTAAATTTACAAAATTGAGCTTATATTTGCTTAAACATTTGAGAATAAACATAGGCTTATATATTTAAAAAAAAGGAAGAATTTCTACTTACAAAAGTCTAAGTTTGTATTGAGAAACAATTGTTATTCATCTTTGATTTTAGATATTGTAGAAAATTTGTAAAACCAACTTTCCATTTTTTATAGGTAACAAGATGTTATAAGCAGTTAGGAAAAATAAAGTTCACCGGGTCCGCTAATTAGCAAGAAGATTATAAGAAGCACAAGAAGTGTCAGTGATGAATTCTCAAGATTTTAATTTAAAAAAAGAGTATCTTCACCCCCATATCCCCTAAGAGGAAGGGAGAGGCACAACTAGAGCACCTACGACTAGCCGAAGACACTAAGTCCCACATAGTGATAGGTAGCAAGCCTATCGCCAACCGGGCACATATCCAATCCCGAGCAACATATTTTTAATTAGAAAATTTGAAAAACCCAATTTTCTTTTTGTTGCCCGATCCGGGATTCGAACCCCGGCATCATGCAGTCAAGTCCGACACCTGAACCACTGGACCACAGCGGCGATTGTAAATTTCAATTAATTTAAATATACTCACCACACTAACGTCAAAGTTTAAAATTGGTTTCACAGCAGGACATTTTGTGTTTGGTGTATTGGAAAAAGTTCTAGGAGTATCTTGTATACACAATATTTTAACTATTACAAATAATATAACAAAAATACATTTGAATATTGACATCATCATTGTTATAAATTAACTAAATGAAACGTTACAAAGACGTGATATTTATGTAACCGAAAAATAAAATAATAGGTGATAATAATATAAAAATAATATACTTAATCGTAAGAATGAAGGTCATTGACATTTGACCATTTATTGTTTTCTTTATTATATTGAACTAGCTGCCTACCTGTTATTCAAGAATAAAAAACCTACTAATATTATAAATGTGAAAGTTTGTGAGTATGTCTGGATGTCAGAATGTCAGTATGGATGGATGCAGTAAGCGCGCATGACATTGCTCTGCTTCAACTACATTGTTCTAAAGTAACCCTTCATTTTACTGTTTTAAGTAAACGCAAAAAACGGCTATTGTGGGTTATTCTTTAAAAATAGACATATACCACCGCTTACTTTTTTTGAGATCTATCGAAGAGGCACATTCGTATATAGTGGAAAACAGAAAACAGTAATCGAAAATGAGAGCGTTCAATGAATAAAACAAATTTATTTTTGTTTAAGGTTTAAAGAAAACATTGTTACAATTTTTACTTGTACAAAATCAGTCTATGTTACTTATAATAAATTCTAATTGTTTTTAAAGAAGCCAGAACTATGAGAAAATGAAAAAAAATAGACTAAAAGCTATTGAGTACCATGAAATTATAATAAAAATATTGCACACTTGAAAACCTATATATGTAAATCATTGACATACTAAAAAACTTAACACTAATTCATTTTTCACAAATTACAGAAACAAAACAAAAAAAACATTATCTGAATAACAATTAAATAGGAAGTTAACTTTAAGTTATCTTTTAAAACTAAAAATATTGCATTACCGAACATTATAATATACTAGCTGCAGCTAATATATTTACTGATATTATTATTATATATTAGCCCATATAGCTTTCGAAGTTTATACAAAATTTATTCGAAATTGAAATGTTGAAATATAGGAATAGTTGCACTATAGAATACTGTCTATAACATTTAGTATCTTCCATAACTTTGACCAGTGTTTGTAGCCCTTTTTCGTAAAATCCGATTGACTGAAAATAAATTCAAAAATGCCCATATTATAACATTCACAGTATGTAGATATAAATATGTTTTCTTAATATTACATTCACACTTGGCGATTACATTTTTTACGAACATTTTATATCATATTAAAAGAAAGAAGAATGCAACATGTGTTATTGTTACTAATAATATCAGAACTTTAAACTTTAGTCCAGGAAAAAATATTGATAAATAAGATAAAACGCGTATCAAAACGATTATGTGAATTAAATAAAAACATTTTTAATAGCTATTCAGCTTGGCTCGTCTCCCTGGTTTGCTTTTAGTTTGTGCCTTATTTTCTACCTCCTTTGGCTTTACAGTTGAGAGACCATGCCCTGATGTAAACGTAGTTGCTAACTTCAACTTGACTCTGGTATGTACCGGTATTATTTCTTACTAACACTACAAATGCGAAAGTTTGTGTTTTTTATTTGTTTGTTACTCCTTCACGTAAAAACCGGTGAGCCGATTTTGATGTAATTTGGCACACACATAGAGAGTGATTTAGATAACACATAGGATATATCTGATCCCGAAAATATGTTCCTGTGAGACCATTAACCACGTGGGCAACGCTGCGGGCAACAGCTAGTTTTAAATATATCCATTACTTAAAAATTTTGGGAATGTTTTAATTACTGTTACTTAAGCTGAGAAGCTTAAAGTGGCATGCGCTTATTAACCACAGTGATGGTAAAAATTGTAACATCTTATTTTGAAATATAGACCAATTTCGTCAATGTATACCATTAACTATAGTAACATCAATATTAAACTAGTTTTCCGTAATGGATTTCTAAACAACTTAAACGATTTTGATCAAATTTACACACCGTGTGCATATTGACAAAGAAAATATACGACTAACACCCATAACACAAGCACATAACTTACTTACTTTGGGTTTAGATTCAATTTGTGTAACTTGTCCAAGAGGTATTTGTTTATTATTATATATATTTATGTACCAAAAACCTATCGTCTCTGATTAAATAAAAAAAATAAAAAACAACAAAATAAAGTTGAAAACTAGAACAAGTCTCATATATTTTAATGCACATCTCAGACTTCCAGAAACACGTTTTTTAATTTTTTTTATTATTTTTTTAGATTTTACATATTTAGATTTTTGGGATTTTAGAAATCATGTTTATTTTTTAATGTTGTTATTATCAATATTTCGTAATTGAGTCTGTAACATGTTTTTGATTTTTATTTTTGTGTTTGTTAATTTTACATAATGAAATTTCATCGATAGCTAGAAAAGTAGAAAATCTCTAAATGTTATATGTATATGTTTAAATGAAAAACACTTGTACTGTTTCACATATTATTTATAAATTATTATTTTATAAATAGCCTACTAGTTTCGTTTATAACAGCATCATCAGGGCTAAAACTTACTTACTTGCTTAATTTTTATAACATATTCATAAACTTATTTATAAAACAATAAATTCTAAGTGATACCTACATAAAAAAGTGCAATTATTGCGTCATTGAAATATATAAATATTTGGAAATTTTATCATAAAATATCAAATACATTAACACTATAAAAATAAATAGTAATATATTACTCACACATTTAATTTTGTAAAAAATATTACCTTGCAGATCCAAAAACTACAGTTTTTTACGTGAGAAAATTCTTGCAACTGATTACGATAAATATTTTATTGCATCCATTTGCACTCCAGACCAAAACGGCAAAACATCTACTGTTAAGTTTATCGCTTTTAATATATCTCCTGCGTTATTTTATAGAGGATATACATAGTTGTGAACATTTATAATCTAACTTTATTGCTAATAAAATCTAAATTAACCGCTTCATGACCTTAGACTTAACTTGTGAGTTACAAAGGAGCTATGTATTTCAAATTGAAGAAAATTAAATACAAATCATATTATAATCATTCAACCATTTGAAGTATGAAAGCTTACCTTACACCTTAGAGTTGACAAGCTAATTTTCTGAGGATTCGTCATCGTAGATCAGACTTTCATACACAATTTTTAGACCTTCGATCGTGGCGTTTGAAAAAAGATAACTTATAGTTGAACTTAAGTCTGAAACCAAATGCATTTTAAATTTCAAATGATAACTTGGAGAGTTTGTTTCACATTGACCTGGTGAAAAGTTAGGTGACGGCCTGCCCAAACGAAAAGACTTGGAGGGTCGTTCATGATACCACTTTGCCCAGGTGGCAATTACTGGAAATTGTGAAAAAAATTTCATAATGGTGAAAATCAAGATGGCCGCCATACAACAATCAGATTTTTTATATTTTTTAAGATTCTTTACCGTTACAGATATAGTCGTTAGGGGTGTCACTTGAGACATAAACGAGGGAGCTGATTCCGAATTTAGCAATAATTTTGAATTCCAAGATGGCAACTGGAAGTAATTAATGAAAATCAGCTACAATAGATCTAGAGTAATTAGTAAAAGTAGATTTTTTTTATCTAGAGTAAATCTTTTTGCGCCACTTGATCGATGTTACTTAAAAAAATAGACAAATTAATTTGTTGCCAAGCCATCTGTACCTGGCCAACATCGGCCAAAGGCCCAAATAAACGAATAGAAATAGAGAGCCTGAGTTTAGGAAACTGCTAGAAATTAAAAAAAAAAGTAAAAAATTTGGAATACGAAATGGCTGACATCCGAAACAAGATTTTTGTGAAATATTGCCATTTTCGCAACAGTTTTATAAAATGACCATATTTTTATGAAACTCGATTAATGCAATATTGTAAATTGGAATCGATTGTGTCATTCTCTTCTATCTTGAGTCTCTTAAACACAATTCTGTCGAATTATTGTCATTTAGTTAATAGTAAAATATAATAAATTATTTTATCGGATTTGTTGAAAGTGACGGTAAGTCTATGCTCGCCTTTTACGAGCTGCCTGGCAGGAAGGCAGAGGGTCTATTCTGCAAAGGAGCCCGGACCAACACGGGGAATTTTGATTTGTAATTAAACGTTAATAATCCGCTAATACTACGTTCATAAGTACCTAAACTAACAACGATTTTAATGATTCAAGAGTAACCCTACAGGTTAGGATTTGATAATTATTGAAGTTATACTTCTTTTGGCGCGTTAGGAAACAATGATGAGGGTAATTTTTTACGATGCGCGCGCACACCGTCACGAAAAACCGACATGTTGAAGTTAGCTATGAAGTTAGCTATAGATAACATTTTAGTTTTTAAAAAGATTTTTATCTTATTACGCCGAAGAAGTATAACTTCTAACGCGTGTACATAAGTACACACACACTTTTTTTTTGGAAAGGTAGCTAATGACTCCAAAGTGGTAAATTTTAAATTTTAGCAAAATCGAGTAGTGATCTGTGAGTTACACTATTAAGTGTAAAAATATACTTTGTATCACGGTGTCATCTGGAGAGGTTTGTTTTTTATATCAAAAGACAGTGAACAAGCACGCAAATCCCCTTACGGCAAGAGATAACTACATCATATGGACATCATAAATGTTATAGGTGCTTTGGTGTCTTATGGCTGGGTTGTTAGACTAATAAATGAACGATTAGGCTAGAACGAGTTTAAATTTTGAACCGGAGTAACTATGGCAGAAATCAACTCTCAACATTAAAAAAATAATCGTCTTTGTAGTCTAGCAGTCCGGCGTCGGACTTGAGTTGGCGATACGCTTGTCATCTATCACATTGTGGGACTTAGTGTCTTCGGCAAGTCTTGGGTGCCCTGGTTATGCCTCTATGTGCTGCTTCAGGGATATAGGCGTAAAGATTTTAAGGCGGAATCATGTGATATCATACCTGACTGAACTAACTTTATTTATATTCATTAAATCACATATAATTATTATTGGTTCGAATTAAAGTGTATTAAAAACTTTTTTGTTATTATTGGGATGATTTTTTCCCCGTGTTGGTCCGGGTGCCTTTGTAGAATAGACCATCTGCCTTCCTTGCCAGGCAGCTCGTAAAAGACGCGCATAGGCTCACCGTCACTAACACGACATCTGACTAGG
Source organism: Calephelis virginiensis (assembly GCA_002245475.1). Lineage (NCBI taxonomy): Eukaryota > Metazoa > Arthropoda > Insecta > Lepidoptera > Riodinidae > Calephelis > Calephelis virginiensis. The sequence goes on from NJDC01003083.1 coordinate 223,941, forward strand.
TGGTAGAGTTTAGCAGCTACTCGCCCGGATTGGTACCACCGCCTTACCTATTCCTGCCGCCATAACGTCATGACGTGTACCGGTTTGGAGGGTAAGGTAGCCGGTAAACTTACTTTTGCTCGAGGCCTAATATCCTAGCCTCAGGTTGGCAACGCACCATTACCACCATTGGTGTATCTGGGTGTAAGATCTAAGGCATAAAAAAACTTGCACATGAATCAGAATCAGAAAAATCTTCATTCACTTGAACCATACAAGTGGTTCATATGTGTAGAATTAAAAAAAGAGACTTAGATACTTAACGTATCGCAACAGTTTTCAAAAATCACTACGTTTTAGCAGTTTTGTGAAACATTGTTAGTAATAATTATCAAACTCTGCAAGTTCAATTTTTTTCTACTACATTTTTTCTTTCTTAAAAACTGTCGAAAATTATTAAGACATCTAGTCTAGATAATAATAAATGTTTTTTTCGACAGAAAATATGTAGATAATGGT
>NJDC01003083.1:225054-242080 GCA_002245475.1 Calephelis virginiensis
TTTTTTCTTTCTTAAGAACTGTCGAAAATTATTAAGACTAGTCATGTATATGTAGACATAGATAATAATAAATGTTTTTTTTTGACAAAAAATATGTGGATAATGGTCAGATCTAAAGACGTTACAAACGAAGTAAGGGAAGTTATGGACAAATTTATCAACACAGCCAAATTTATTGATACGACAAAACTTACTTGGTTAGATTTGAATGATGACAACTGCTAATTTAAAAACTAATTTGTATTAAAAAAAAAGTATCTTCACGCCCATATCCCCGAAGGGGTAGGCAGAGGTACAACCAAGGCACCCACGATTAGCCGAAGATACTAAGTCCCACAATGTGATAGGTGGCAAGCCTATCGCCAACCGGGCACAATTCCAATCCCGACCAACATTTTTTTTATTAAAAAATTTGGCCGACCCGGGATTCGAACTCGGGACCTCATACAGTCAAGTCCAACACCCGGACCGCTAGACCACAGAGATTACTTAAACGATTCTTAAAATATTTTAAATTTAATTTTGATGAACAACCTAACTACACACATAGACTTTATAGATGTTGTAGGTGCATCGCCATCTTGTGGATGGGATATTAGGGCTTATAAGCAAGTCTACCGCCTACTTTACCCTCCGGACGAAAATTTGACCTTTTTTTTATGATATTGGAAGGCAAACAAGCAGACGTATTTCCTGATGTTAAGCAATTTACGCCTAATAGAGACAACAAAGGTGGTAATGGTGTGTTGCCAACCTGAAGTCGGGATGTTAGGCCTCCAACAAAAGAAAGTTTACTGGCTACCTTATCCTCCGAAGAGTCTACAAGTCTAGCAAGCACTGACGTATAGCGCCAGGAATATGACGTGAGGTTTTGGGTCCAATCTGGGCGAGTCGCTGTGAAATTCTTCCACCTAGTCAGACCAGTAATCCTTTGCTCACTTTTTACTAGCTACCTGGCAGCAAGGCAGATGGTGTATTCTACAAAGGAGCCTGGACCCCAAGCGGGCACCTCGTTCCAGGCAACTTGTAAGGGACGAGCAAAGGTTCAGTAGTTCGTTACATATGACTATATTATAGCTTTGAGTATTAAGACTGCGGCTGATAAAGTGGCATGCTGCAAATCATCTGCATAGAATTCATCGCCTTACATATTCATACTTCGCTACGGAAGGTAGGGTAGCCGGTAAACATACAAAATTTATCTAAGACCCCGGGACAGCAACTGACCTACAACAAACCGTCTGCTTGTTAGCAGCCTTATCATATAAAAATAAGCTACATTTAATATACTTCAAAAGTTCAAATCAGATGACCTAAGAAAAGGCACAGATAAATAAACATGATACATTTGTTATAGGAAACGATTACAAAAATAAATGTGACAGTTTTAAGCAATCACTCATTATGGCTAGTCTTGGTTGCAGCGGGCTTCTTTTTTTTACCTACTTATCATTTGCACATGGCTTGGCTAGAGATAAGCCTTGTCCAACTGTGAAACCAATTGACAATTTCAACTTTACTTTGGTAAGTAATATTGTTACTCTATTCCTCTTCTTTATCGTGCTTATTTGACCTGTTTTGGTTTGTTTCATTATCAATTAAAGCGATGCTTAAAGTTTTTAAACAAAAAATACAGATACATTAACGATTGTAGGACAGTAAACTAAAGGGAAGAAGAAAGAAGACGGACATCTGACAGTAGGTTACCAACGCCGCTCAAGTCACTGCCAATGCTAAGTGCATCCCTAATGCGTTGCCGAATTTCAACTAATTAGTACATCTTATAGGCTATATCTGAAGGTTTAAATCGTAAACATCTTCGGTAACGGGTCCCAAAAATTATTTTCCGTCTTGGTGACTTTTTTAATATTTATTCCAATTAACATGTCTGCATAAGCTTACAATACTTAATCATTTAAACCTATATTTTAAAAATGTAGAATAACTGTTAATGTATAAAGACAATATCAAAAAGACAGAAGCAGATGACTAATAAGTGGCAGAAAAAAACAATTTTGTCGTTTTTAGAATTTTTGTCTATCTGTCTGTATCATGACCGCGATTCACGCAGAATCAACTAAACCGATCGTAGTGAAATTTGACTGGTAGCTATTCTATATTCCGAGGAAGGTTATAGGATAATTTTCATTCTGCTACCTAAAGGATTTCTTCGTGGAAGAGTGGTAAAAGTCGAACGCTAAGTGAACAAAGTTTGCAGGGTCAGGTGGTGATTAATAACTGGAGCATTAATTATGTCTTTGCTTATTTATTAATACTAGTAGACGCTCATTGGTCGAAATTTGATCATAATAAATTTTAATGTTTTGTTAATAAGAACGCCATCTTCATTTCTCAAGACTAACTTCGTTTCCAAACTGTATGATGCACCATGTGTGATCTTTTATCGTTAACATCAATATAATTGTATGTGTGTGTCATATGCGTAGTAGTGTGGGTAATGTTTTATTTATTGATTTAATGTACTTTATAAGCATTGTTATTAAAAAATACTAGCGTTCTGCACATCTCCTACACATAAACTATAAGTGTGCCAAATTTCATACTCCTCCGCCAGCGCAATTTTCATAAAAAGGGGTTCAAAGTTTTGACATCACGTATTAATATATAGATTTGCTTGCAGTATAGTACAGGAATTTGTCATGAGCTCGCCAGATATCCAAATGCATTTGATAGTACAGAGTGCGGTAACTTTGAGATGATACCAATGGGAGAAAAGAGAAAAGCTAAGCTCATTGGTTGAAACATTCCTTCTGAAGATTCTCCATACTATGTTGAAACTGTGAGCAAACAAAGCCCAGAAGATCCTAATATAGGTATACTGATCCACACCGTTTTCTTCGGAAGTATGTTCTATACTATTTAGTTACCTTAAATATTATATTATATTATACATTATACATACAAAAAAAAACAGTAAAAACTATAAATAAAGTATTAGTATTTAAAGTATCAGTATATTATTTTGTATGTTTGTTATGCGATTACCGGTTAAAAGTTTGCTAAAATAGTTGCAGTTTTACTTTTTTATTTAATTGTTCTAGACAACGTTTTAAGTTTTTGTATGAAATATTTTTTTAACTGCCTTCAAAAAAGAGTGAAGTCCTTAATTCTATTCATTTTTTTGTATCTTTATTACGCCATTACTCGGCCAACGGCCAACCAATTTTGATTGTCCTTTTTTAGTAAGATAAGCCACGATTCCTAGGTGTCGCATATTAGTTTTGTCATACTTAGTAAAGCCGTTAAGATAAGTAAAAAAATTATGCGTTACTAGCTGTCGCCAGCTGCGTTTCCCGCGTGGTTAATATCCCAAAGGAACAATGTTTCTGAATAAAAACTATTATATCTGTTAATACAATTTAGCCTCTCTATGAGTGTCAAATTTAATGAAATTCGGTAAAACAGTTCTGAGTGTTTCAGTAATGTAAGTCTAACAAATAAATATAAAAACTTTCGTATTTCTAATATTTGTACGATTAAGTTTAACTCAAAACTACTAGTAAGATGATAAAAAAATTATGTGGTCTCATTTGCGGTCATTCAAAACATAATTATCAAATCGCAACTTGGCATCATATTTTTTTTGAAGAGGAGGCAAACGAGCAAGTGGATCACCTGATGGAAAGTGATCACCTCCACCCACGGACATCCGCGACATCAGGAATATCACAGATGCTTTGCCGACCTTTAAGGAATGAGTACGCTCTTTTCTTGAAGGTTCCTAAGTCATAACCGTTTGGGAACACCACCAATGTAACTGATTCCACAAAGGTGTTTTGCGGGGTAAGAAATATCTTAGGAATCGCAGACTTGTAGATCGCCATGCATCAAGATGATGGGTTTAATATAATGGAGCTTTACTGCGCTTAATTATTTTAATAATATTCTAAATACAGTATTCGCCGATTAGTATTGTAATAAGAGTTTAGCGAAAGTTTAATATTTTACTAGCTGTAAAGTATTTATGAGATTAACAAAACAACGGTAAGTGGTCGACACAAGAGATAACATACATATGCCAATACTATCATTTCAGCTTCTCATTGTATTTAAATGGTTCATGATTGGTCTTTATTATACTAAAGACACATTTTCCAAAAAACTTCATTATCTTAGATATAATTAAAATAATTAAACAGTGATGGAGTTTTTTAACCCACTCCAAAAAAGAGCAGGTTCTTAATTTGACTGTGTTTTATTTTTATTTCAACAGAACCATGAAGAACAGCTGTAATTCGCGACTACTTATTAGCAGTTGATTATGATAAATATTTTATTGGATATACATGTTCGGATGATAAGGATAAGAAAATGTCAAATGGTAACATTTTATTTCTATTATTTTTATTTATTTCTAAGCAACAACAAAATTGCTTTCATCTCTAGATTATATTGAAACCATCCTTAACAAAATGTAGAAACGATGTCCAGTTAGAAATACGCAAACACATTATTTCGAAAATTTTGGTATTAATTAATCAATCAAAAACTTTATTCACGTAAACCATACTAGTGGTATATGTGCGCGTCGACATTTCTATTATATATACATATCTATAACATTTCTACAACCACCCGGATCGGAATCGCGACCTCACACTGAGAAGATCCAGCGAAAGAAACTCAGCGGGCTTGTCTTCTTTCAATATATTTATTATAAATTATATAAAACATATTTATTTACAATTTTATTTTATAGTATTTTCACGCCCATATCCCCGAAGAGGTAGGCAGACGCATAACCAGGGCACCCACGACTAGCCGAAGACACTAAGTCCCACAATGCGATAGATGGCAAGCCTATCACAACCAGGCACATTTCCAATCGCGAGCAACGTTTTTCTTTATACGAAAATTGGAAAAATCCAATTTTCTTTTTGTTGCCCGACCCGTGATTCAAACCCGGGTCCTCACGCTGTCAAGTCCGACAACTGAATCGCTAGACCACAGAGGCGAAATCTTCACGCCCATATTACGAAAAAGTAGGCAGAGCCACAACCAGAGCACCCACGAATAATCTTAATCGAAATAGGCCAAAAGCCAAGTTTACTGGTAACGCGAAATAGTGGTTCCTGCTGTTGCAAGCAACATCTGTTTACAATTAAATCCGCCATTTTCAGCTTTACACAAGCCCTAAACTAAGGTGTCGGCGAGTGTAAAGCTTGCGTAAATTTGTATGAACATTACAGCATGTTATAGTGCCGTCAACTGCTGTCAACGAAAATAATGTGGCTACCGTTAAGCGGTTAATTGAAGAAAACCCTCGGATTACCTATGAGACAATTTGTGGACTATTGAAGATTGGTATGAACCAAACTCAGAAAATTTTATACGAAGAATCGAAAGTTCGGAAACTTTGCTGTCGTTGGATCCCTCATGAACTGACAGCGGAGAAAATCAAAAGAGTGTTATGCCGAGTGATATTCTTCCATTTGTTTACCCAGAGTCTTAGAAAAAGTTTGCAAAAGATGACCCAAAAGTATCGCAGTATCCTTCACCATGATAACGCTTCTTCACACATGGCCAACAAAACAAAGTCATTTTTAGCTTCCGAAAAAGTACATCTCGTTACTCATCCTGCGCATAGCCCCGAACATTGTAACTGTAAAAATAAATAAAAAATCTACCAATTATGTGTGGTACGCCATGAAACAGCCATCTTTGCATAAATTTATATTACATTCTAGGCACTTCGCTGGTGCATTGCCAACATCGACTTTGTTTAAAGCCAGTTTTTACAGGAAAATGGTGATGTTCCAGTATAGGCCTAGTATTTGGTTGTATCATCTGTATTTCTGTATTGTTGAATTATGTTATTAAACCACCACAAGGGAAATAAAGTAATATTAAACGACCAAGAAAAATCAAAAATGATAGCAAAAGTCGACAATCATTAATAAACATAACATTATTCCTTATGTCAAACAGGCAAAGAAACACCACTACACGAAACGAAAAAAATATTGCAATCGTATTTTGCTGTTTGTACACAGCCTTAATTTGAACCATTTTAGTTCCGTCCGTGGATAGTAATCTATCCAAACCTAAACACCTGAGGAATACAATGACATTTTTATGGAATCTTCCGTAAATATTTTATATTTCTGTTTTACAGTGTATTATTATGTTTATAACAAACTATCAATCCATATTTCACTGAAAAACTACGTAGAAATAACTAAAATTGGGTCAATACCAACAATGGCAGCTCCTATGTATTTTTTTTCGAAACAGCTATACTTTGAAATCAAAATATGACTTGATTTTATTCTTACAACTGAGATATGAATACTTATTTATAAAGCACAAATCATCTAGTTTATTTAAATGTATAACAATCTATGAACAAATGTATAAAACTGAAGTACTTACGACAAAATCGCTGGCGCTTCAAAAACTCTTTACCAAAGCGTGAGTAGACTGAATATAAACGTTCGTTTTTATTTGTCGAGACTTCTTACATTGCCATCTCATGATTGTTTGGTAAAGTAGTTCGTCAGTTATTGACTCCACAACTCAAACAAGCAAAAAGTAAGGTATATTATCGATAGATGACGGTTTTATAAAATTTGTAGCTAAGGATACTAAATTATCGTTGGACGTACTACTACCTTTTTGTTTTGGATAGTAGAGTATCGGTGGACATGTGAGTGGATAACCACTATTCCTCTGCTATTTCAGAATATGTCTGGATACTCTCCAGATCCAAAAACGTCGAAAAAGATGTTAGAGAAGCCATAGATGAACATATCAAGACTTCCAACGTTGTTGATACCGAAAAGCTTATCTGGAATGATTTGCAAGATCCTAATTGCTTTACTTTGAACTGAAAAACAATGTTTAAATAAACATTTGAGGACCACTTGCACGACTTAAATTTAGCCCAAAGCAAATTAATGTGGCTCCAACTACCGGGTGGTTGTGAGATACAACTAACAACTTTCCCCGTGTTGGTCCGAGTTCCTTTGTAGAATAGACCATCTGCCTTCCTTGCCAGGCAGCTCGTAAAAGGCGAGAATAGGCTCGCCGTCACTAACATCGTGACATATGACTAGGTGGTAGAGTTTAGCAGTGACTCGGCCGGATTGGTACCACCGCCTTACCTATTCCTGCCGCCATAACGTCATGACGTGTTCCGGTTCAGAGGGTAAGGTAGCCGGTAAACTTACTTTTGCTCAAGGCCTAACATCCCGGCATCAGGTTGACAACACACCATTACCACCTTTGGTGTCTCTAGGGTGAATTTTTTACCATCAGGAAATCCGTCTGCTTGTTTGCTTTCCAATATCATAAAAAAAACTTACTAAAACCCTTAAAACTAAACATGTCGACTAGGCGACACAATACTGTGCAGTGACTTATCTATATTAGGGTGGCTAGTTAGTGCTTTCTGTTGTCGTTTTCCATGCTGAAGGCAAGGCAAGTTCCAAGAAGCAGGACAGGCTAATGGAGGGGTGTCTTGACAGCTACTGCACACACAGATTATCATGCTACCTGCATTCGTATAAGAAATCAAGCTGCAAGTTGAAAATCGCATTTACCATTAGATACCATAATACTGAACGCACTTTGTAGTAGCGACCGTTTTAAAGTAAACGTTTGATTGTTTTGCCGTTTACGTGCGTGCCGGCATAAAAACAAAATGGAAGCCGACAATCGTTAGTCAGATTTGTGTAGTTTTTTTGGAAATTGGATGATTTTGTTTTGCTAAAATATAAATCGGGGAAAAAACTGGGTAGTTAGGTTTCAGTACATTTTTAGAAATACTATAAAATTATCTAAATAATCTAAATACCCTAATAAACATTTCATTACTTTTTTTTTAATTAACGCACAAATAAGTACAAAGGCGTAACTATCAGCTTAAAGTCGCTTCCTATGTCTCTATGTCCCTTTGTATGCTTAAATCTTTAAAACTATGCAATGGATTTATTATTTTTTTAATAGATAAAGTGATTGAAGACGAAGTTTTTGTATGCTTATTTAATAACCGTGCGAAGCTGGAGCGGGCCGCTAGTATCATAAATAATATCATTACACCAGGTAATTTTATAGAATACAGAAAAAAATATGGGAGTGCACATTTGACAAAGATTTAACGAGTAGCATAAAAATGAAAAACAGAAAATGCTAAAGAAATGGAATGGAATGGATATGGAATACATAAATAAATTATGAAATATTAAACGCAAAAACACTGTAATGAAACATACGTATTATAACGTGAACATATAAAAGATGTTAATATATTTTCGTGGTAATACTTAGTATGTTTATCCATGTATAATGTGTATATTATACATTCATTATACTTAGTATGTTTATATATTATGTGTAATGTTTATATTACATGATAACATTCATAAACCTACTAAGTATACTACGAAAATACATATTTAATTTATTTAGTCCAACAATATTGTAGGTGGCTAGTCTATCACCAACAGGGCACACAATTCCGGGCAATTTTTTTAAAAAAATAATTAAAATACACATTGTCTTTAATTTTTTGTCTGAACAGCAGGCTGAATTCAAGAAGTCAAGTCCGACGCCAGAACGCTAGACAGACAGACACAGAAGTGCCTTTTTTTAAATATACAGTTAGTATAACAGAGATTTAGCTAAATAGAAAAAGAAATATTGAGACTAATATGTGTATCACTGGCGTTCGCCCGCATTTTCTAGATAGTATTTGTCCCGTGCCTCGCAGGAAGATAACCATGAAGGTCCACGAAGATATCAAAAAAGTCACTTTTGTCATCCTTATTCAATGGCAAAAACCTATGGTTAAACTGTCAGATAAAATTAATAATTACAATTCGATAAACATATATTTCGTAAACATTTATTAAACTAAAACCTAGAAATCGCGGTAAAATTACGGAAGCACTATCTTCCACCAAAATAGGTTAAATGATTCTCCCTCTCATTTATTTTTACGTTCTGCTTTATTTGACAAATAACATTTAACTTGTTACTGAATTGAGTGTTCACACCAATTTAGTCACTGAAGTTTAAATTTAACTTATTTAATTAAATTAATACGTGATGCCAAAACTTTGGACCCCGTTTTACGAAAATTGTGCTCACGCTGGAGCATGAAATTTAGCACACTTATAGTTTATATGAATGAAAAGTGCAGAACACTAATATTTTTCAATAATAATGCTCATAAAGTACATGAAATCAATAAATAAAACATTACCCACACTACCATGCATTTGACACACACAAACAAATATATTGATAATAACGATAAAAGATCACAGATGGCGCACTAATGGATAGTTGATTTTTAAAAAAGAAGATGACGTTCTTATCAACAAGATTTTAAAATTTATTATGGTCGAATTTCGGCCAATGGGCGACCACTGGTTTAATTAAATCTACCAAATAAGTGTAAATCGGATATATTAATGACAGCTATTATAACCTCGAACCATAACGTAATAATACCATAAGAAGTGGTTACATGACTAACAAAAACCTGGGGCTGATTACGTATATTTTCAGTGATGATAACTGAGTAAAGTGTTCATCAAACAGCTGTCAAATACCGTGTTTGGTATTTGCTATTTCCAGTAACTAACTGTAGTATTTATAAAAGAAAAAGAATATTAATTTTAAATATAGGGCAGGAGGCAGATAGGTCAATAAATATCTTGATTGTAAGTGATTACCGTCACACGCGGATACCCGAAACACCATACGATTTATTAATAAACACCAAAAGTACTCCTAGGTTCAACCTCGTCTTTATTACGATGTAATAGAGAAAATAATGTAAGCTTTATTAAGATAATATATGTATATATCAGACCTAAGGGGTAAAAGATGAGCTGTCGACCTGTCAGTAATGAGCAAGTACGTCCTTTTCTCAAATTTCATAATTTGTAGGTTATCTAAACTGTTATGTCTTGACGACTTTCTAAATATTTCTTTCAATTATGAGGGATATACTAACTTAAAATAACTTCACATTATGTAGAACTTCATTATTAATCTTACGCCTAGTCCCTTACAGGGTAGGCAGAGAGTTTCGATTAACAAACCACACTATCCTGCAGACCTGTCTGGCTTCCTCCTCTTTAAATACCCTTTCCATACAGATATTTTGTTAATAATTTTGTAACAAAAATCCGACCAAAAACATTTCTATGTACAAAGTTGCCAGAATGAGCCCATATGGCAATATGATAACGTCAGATGAGATTTTGAGCCAAGCTGCTCACTCTAAACTTCTAACTGTAACAGCTCGAGCTGTTAGAGTAAGAGGTTTAGAGAGAGCAGCTAATAATTGGAATATTGAATAAGTTTTGGTTTATTTATTAATATTTCCTTACAGTATGGCACAGAAATATGGCATGAAATCGCTAGATATCCCAATAAATTTGAAAGTAAAAACAGTGCTAGTTACGTCATGATACCAATGGGAGAAAAGAGGATATCTGAGCTTATTGGTTCAAACCAACCTTCTGAAGATTCTCCGTACTATTTGGAGACTGTGAGCGAGCAAAGTCCAGAAGACCCTAACGAAGGAGTAATAATCCACACCATATATTTTGGAAGTACGATTTTTGTTTTGTACTTTTTTAGGGCAAATGACTCCCTTGATGGTAAGAGATAAATGCAGCTAATAGACATTATAGATATTACAGGTGCTTCGCTGTCCTGTAGCCGAGGTGTTAAGTCAGTTGTGCAAGTCTACCGGCTATCCTACATAAGGAACCAGAATTATAGCCCGGTGAAGTTGTAAAAACCTCGCGGTTAGCAACAAAGTAGCCATTCAAAAAAAAACGAACCAGAACATGACATTTTTATTATGAAGGGAGGAATAGGCTGGATTCCTATCCGGGCAAATTGCACAGTACTCTACCTATTATTATTTTATTATTATTACCTTATTTAGTTTTTGTTTAAATTAAACATAAATATAAAACTAACTTTTTTTAACTTTCAGCTGGTAAGCGTGTTAGCTCGCCTGATGATAAATGTATAACAGCTATCCGTAGATCGCCTCGTTGGTCGAGAGACTAGTGTATACGCCTAACTGCGCCTAGCCGACCAACCAACCAATCACAAGGCTTGGGTTCGAACCCCGACGGGGTCAGGCATTTGTGTGATACACATTTAAATATCAGCGTTTCCGAGACTGGGTGTTCATCAAATTAATTCTGGTATCTATTCAAGTTTTCCAATTTATCAGTATAGTTTACTTACACCTATAACACAAGCATTTATGATAAGTATAACATAAAAAACCAACGGGTTGCGCTTCGGTAGTGCCTACAGAAATGAAAAATAGATTATTAATGTTGTACATTTTTGGTGTTTTGAAATTGTTAGGGAACAATTTACACGAATTGATTAAATTTATCAATATAAATAATAAATTTATAATTTAAATGTCTGCATTTCCCGGTCTGGGTTTTTATTAAATTTATTCTGGTATCTATTTAAGTATTTCTATGTATTAGAATTGTTGACTAACACTCATAACATAAACATATAATTATCTTACTTTTGGGGTTAGATTTAATTTGTGTAACTTATAAAAAGGTACCGTCATTGATGTGATAAAATACAATACTTATTTAATTGATTATGTTAGAAAAAAAAATGTGTATATCGCGCATTGTGAAGCCTATGTTACTGAGCAAACACATGATTCTTCCCGAAATAAAAAAATAATTATTAATGTTGTACATTTTCGGTATTTTGAAATAGTTAGCTCGTAAAAGGCGAGCACAGGCTTACCGTTTCTAGCACCGTGACATCTGACTAGGTGGTAGAGTTTAGCAGCGACTCGCCCGGATTGGCACCACCGCCTTACCTATTCCGGTTTTTCTTTTCATAAAATCCTTCTGCTTTATCCATTTACGCAGCGCAAGCAGCGGAATCTCTCAATAGGATAACTAATTCCGTGATTTTGAAACATTTTCCGCTCCTATTAGTCTTGGCGTGATGATATATGTATAGCCAATATCCTTCCTCGATTAATGGGCTATCTAATACTAAATGATCATTACAATATTAGTATAGACTTTATTCTTTGATCATTATTTAAGAATTCGGAAATATTAAAATAATCTTATTTCATGAGAAGCAGCTGTAATTCGTGACACTGTAATAGCAGTTGATTATGACATATATAAATATTTCATTGCATACTCGTGTACTGAAGACAATGATACGAAAACGTCAAACGGTAAAGTTTTTTTCTATTATTATTTAAATAAAAGCGTCAAAATATTGGTGCGTGCAGCGACAAGCGCCAAGTTTCGCTTACATGTCTTTCATTGATTTTTATTAGAGAATAGTCCTAATTCAGCGGTAGATAAAAATATCTGCATGTCCATATCTTTGCAGCGGTACGCAGAGGATTAATCACGTAACCTGCGACTAGCCGAAGACACTAAATATTGTAATCAGATAGGTGGCAAGCCTATCGCCAACCAGGCACATATTCAAAAAAAAGGTATCTTCACACCAATATCCCCAAAGAGATAGATAGAGGCACAACCAGGTCACCCACGACTAGTTGAAAACATTTAGTCCCACAATGTGATAGGTGGCAAGCCTATTGCCAACCAGGCACATATCCAATTGCGGGCAACGTTAAGCTATTGCATAGCTTCTATCGCGGGCGTTGAGCGTGGAGAACGAATACAGAAACTAAGTAACGATAATAACCTAACACCCCCCACTCCCCAGCTCTGATACTTTTTTATTTTGCCATCTATCGATGAATAGCAAAACTTTTAATGACTTTTTGTCTCTTTAGTTCAGCAACTCGCCTCTAGGTGGCATTGGTTGTATCAAAGTTACTTCGCATGCGTAATCCTCCTCTTCACCCTGCAACTGGTGACTCACGCGTACTATGCAATAGCTTTTTGCGGCAGTATCCGAGTGCCACACGTCTTTTTTTATTAGGAAATTGTAAAAATATATTTTCTTTCTTTTTGCCTGAGCCTGAGTTAAGTACGACACCGGAGCGCTAGACCATAGAAGCAATAGGTGCGATAGTGGATTTTAAAATTATATACCCATCTATAATTTTATATCATAAATACCTTTTATTTAATAAAAATTTTCTTTTTCAAAACATATTTGAAATTAAAAATGGTTTCAATATCGTAAAGAATAATTAAAAAGTACCATTTTCTCAATTTCAGAATATGTTTGGATATTGCCCAAATCAAAAAACATCGAAAAAGAAGTAAGAGAAGCCATAGACGATCTTATTAAGACTTCTGATATTATTAACCCGGATAAACTTTTCTGGGTAGATTGGAATTGTTAAAAATGGTTTGTTTGGGGTTCAGGATATTTGTTATTAAATAAATATAGTACCATTACTATTACCAACTCCACCACTTGTATTAACTCCAAAGTTGCCTATATGTGGCTCGAACCACCAGACAGCTCACTGTTGTATCTCTAACTAACCGCCTCAATGATGTGTTAATTATTATCTTTTAATGTGTTATAGATACAATTATCGACTTAGTGATTGATTTTTTTATGATATTGGAAGTCAAGCAAGCATACGGATTTACTGATGGTCAGTAATTCATGCTGCCTAGAGACACCAAAGGTGGTAATGGTGGTTTGACAACCTGAGGCCGGGATGTAAGGCCTCAAGCAAAAGTAAGTTTATCGGCTACCTTACTCTCCGAACTGGTACACGTCAACGGCAAGCACTGACGTTATGGCGGCAGGTATAGGTAAGGTAGTGGTACCAATCCTAGCGAATTACTGCGAAATTCTACCACCTAGTCAGATGTCACGGTGTTAGTGACGGTAAGCCTATGCTCGCCTTTTACAAACAGCCTGGCAGAAAGGTAGATGGTCAAATCTGCAAAAGAACCCGGACCGATACGGGGAAAAAAAGGGGCATTAAAAGACAATTTACGTCTTCCATTACCTCCATAAGACCCATCAACTAAACATGCCCATTACAGTGGCAAAATGCTATGCAGTGGCTCAGCTAGAGTAGTACCACCGTATTATCTATTCCAGCCGCCATTCAGTGCTCGCCATCGTCATATTCTGGGCCTATAAGGTGGCCAGTGGATTTGTAACAAGAAAGCAACGAACAATGATTATGAACAGAATTTAAACATCGATCAAATCATCAAAATGAATCATTATTTATTTCACCAGCTTGCTGAGATAGACATTTAAAACCGGAAACATAAAGCTAAAATTAAAAAAAAATGGCAACTGATTCTGCCGCAAGAAATGCCTAATTCAAATTGAGAGACCCAAAGAGGGGAGCAAATTCGAAACGGCTGATTAACATCAAGATCACTAGTAGTAAAGTGTTCCGTAGCAACTTGCACGCGTAGGGTTCCATCTCCTTACCTGTTCCTGCCGCCATAATGACAATGTCATGCTCCGGTCCGTAGGGCAGGTTAGACGGTAGACTTACACAATAATTGGCCTAATACTCTGCCCACATGACATTACTCTACAATATTATAACAGATGTAAAATAAGCCTTTATTTTGCTAATTCCGCGTAAGCAGTGTAACTGTTGTGACAAATAATCCTCCAAATGACACAGAATGTGACAAGCCTAACTGAAGTTCCCACCACCCACCTCCGCGACCAGAACACGAATATAGGAAGAGCTCGGGAAACAATATAAATTGTCACGTTCTTTACATGTGACAACTCTACCTAAAGTTCCCACCTCCGCGACCAGATCACAAATAGAGTCCGAACACGGGAAACAAAACCACTTGTCACGTCCTTCGCCAACTTTGTCGAAGCACTCACCACAGAGAACACCAAATCGCACTCGACGTACGTTTCGCCTCTACACCGAGGCATCCTCAGGAATTCGACCGTACCGTACAAACGACGACACACGTTTGTTGTTTACACTGCTTACGCGGAATTAGCAATATAAAGGCTTATTTTACATCTGTTATAATGGATTTCCGCAAAGTAGCGCCTGATTCAATAAAATATCTACAATATAATGTCTATAGGCTGCACTTTTCTCTTACTTTCAAGGGACTGAAAATTGGTTAACTTCATAGCTTCATGTTTTATTTATAGTAAATATTTCGAATCATTTTACTTCATCTATATTAAAACTGCCTTTTTTTGCGCAAGTCAAATAAAACCTTAAATACAGCATTTTATATTGCACAAGTTTTGGTGTTGAGAGAACAACTTAAAACCATTGCTAACATTTCAAAGAAAATGGTCGATCTGCTAGTACCTTTAGGATATATTTTGTATGTAATAATGAAATATTAAAATTTTGAATTGGTACTAATTTATTATCATAATGTGCTCCGTTTTTATTTTATTTACATATTTTATATCAATTTAAACAATCTGGCGGACTTCGTGCCGCTTAAAATTGATAGCTACTAATAATCTGTATGGGAAAAAATAATAATTATTGTTGTTGTTCTATTTTCCCTGCAATTTTGATTGATTCATACAAACCTTTTTCTGGCGATTACTGATATAACATAAAAATAATAAGCATAATTGGTCCATCATTTCACGAGTTATATGATGACCAAGGGAAATAGTTATTTATTATAAATTATAAATATTTAATTTCAGTATAATATTATAATTTATAAATGTCATACGTATTCATAAATATTATACACTATCAGTGAGTAAGCAGATAAGTAGGTACTAACTATAAAATAATTGTCATTAAACTATTGCTTTATTGTTAAACTATTGTTACAAAACTCAGTTTGAAAGTCCTGAAATGGTTTTGGTCAATGAATGCTTCATCTTGCACTCGGTCATTGTATGATTAACTAGCAATGAAAACCAATATTAAACTAGTCTGTTCTTGGATTCATACTGTCTAGATGCTCTCATTATCCTTTGGTGCTGTAAAATTTCGACCTGGCCTGTCCTACTGGTCTAACTTATTTCTTTTGCTGTGATTTGGCTTGTGAACTGGATTCTGCGGTCGATTGTTTACCCGAAGACATAGCTTGTATTAAAGGATTTGACTTACTCATAAAATCTTGCCTGCAGAACCCGCATTCAATCTCAACGCCATAGGGAATTTACTAAATATGATGAGTGTGCAAACAGTTTTTTTAGTACAGGTACGTAGTGTTTCAAAAACCATGTTAAAAAAACAGACGGCGGTACTCAGAGACGTCAACAAACATTTAATTTATTATTAAGCTCCTATTTTGTATCAAATATGTTGACATAACGACTACTTAAAAGATATTTAACGTCTCTGAATGTAGCCGCTAGTTATCTGATATAAAATATAATGAGTGAAGGAAGAAATAAAAATATTGTTTTGTATTATTTATCTCACGCATTTTTATAATTGTTAATAATCATTACGAATATGCTTATCACTAATAGATTTGATTTACATAGATAGGAGGTAGGATCAAATTAGATATTTGCGTTGGTTAATGAGTGTACAGGTTTGATTACGAATTTGTATTCCTTCAAGGTTCAGATAAGTATGACCATTGCCTTATTGTCGGGGTTGACGGACACCTTTTGAGGAGGAAAAGGAAGAATAGGAAATTGACCTTTGTATTGATGATGGAAAAATTGTTTAAATGTGAGAAGCAATAAGATTTAACGTTAGAATGATTATGATAGTAATTATATAAAGGGGTTAATACCAGCGATTACACACAACTCTCTTGTCAGTAAGAGATTACCGTGGTCTATAGGCACCAAAGATATTGTGGGTACGTTGTTGTCTTGTGGTATTAGACAAATTTTGCAAGTCTGCCACCTATTCTACACCCCGGCCAGAACTTAACAGCGTCAGTGACAGATAATTAATAAAGTATCTTCACGCCCATATCCCCGAAGAGGTAGGCAGAGATACAACCAAGTCACCCACGACTAGCCGAAGACACTAAGTCCCACAATGTGATAGGTGGCAAGCCTATCGCCAACCGGGCACATTTCCAATCCCAACCAACATTTTTTTATTATAAAATTGGAAAAATCCAATTTTCTTTGTGTTGGCCGA
>NJDC01003087.1:0-20222 GCA_002245475.1 Calephelis virginiensis
TTCGTAGCGACTCGCCCGGATCGGTACCACCGCCTTACCTATTCTTGCCACCATAACGTCCAATGCTTGCCGTTGACGTGTTCCGGTTCGGAGGTTAAGGTACCCGGTAAACTTACCTTTGCTCGAGGTGTAACATCCCGACCTCATGTTAGCAACGCACCATTACCACCTTTGGTGTTTCTAAGCGGCGTGAATTTCTTACCACCAGGAAAGCCGTCTGCTTGTTTGCCTTCCAATATCATAAAAAAAATTATCACATACAAAGGTTGAAAAGTATCTTCACGCCCATATCCCCGAAGAGGTAGGCAGAGGTACAACCAAGGCACCCACGACTAGCCGAAGACACTAAGTCCCACAATGTGATAGGTGGCAAGCCTATCGCCAACCGGGCACATTTCCAATCCCGACCAACATTTTTTTTTATTAGAAAATTGGAATAATCCAATTTTCTTTTTGTTGGTCGACCCGTGATTCGAACCCGGGACCTCATGCAGTCAAGTCCAACACCCGGACCGCTAGACCACAGAGGCGACAAAGGTTGAGATTTTAATTAAGTAATTAAGTACTAAAGCTATTAAAGTTAAGTAATCAAATCGTTGTTATTTGTTACCATATTTGTTAGGTCGCATAATTACTTACTAACTTTGACAATCGCCTTCTGTAATCTAGTAGTCCGGCGTAGGTCTTGACTTCTTGAGGTCTCGAGTTCGATTTCCTCGTCGGTTAAAAAATAGAAAATGTAATATTTTTTCAATTTTCTATTAAAAAATAACGTTTACTCAGGTTGGATATGTGACTGGTTGGCGTTAGACTTGGCACCTATCACATCGTGGGACTTAGTTTCTTCGGCTAATCGTGGTTGGGCTGGTTGTGACTCTGCCTACCCTTTTAGTGATATGGTATGGGCTTGAAGATACTTTACTTTACTTTTTTACTTTGACTGTACGTAATTTGTATTTCTTATCATCAGGAAATCATTTAGTTAGTTTGCCTTCCAGTTCCATACTAACTTCAGTTAATCGTGGTTACCCTGGTTGTCCCTCCGATACCTCTTAGGGAAGCAGGCGTAAATATACCTATCCCAAAACAAGAGGTGAAAATGGTACTGGTTTTTGGTAAAGTATATTCACGCCCATATCCCCGAATAGTAAAGTAGAGTCACAACAGGGTGCCTTTGTCTTCGTCTAGCCGAAAACACTAAGTCTCACAATGTGATAAATGGCAAGCCTATCGCCAACCGGGCACATATCCAATCCCGAACCGAACTTTTTGGCCCGACCCGGGGATCGAACATGCGACCTTCAGAAGTCAAGCAAACTCAAGCTTAAATTATGTTTATTTTGTAGGGCATCATACACTTAAAATAAGTCAATGTTACTTACATAATGTTGTACATACAAGACACCAGACCAAACCGCTGGTTTCTGGTATAAATTTGGTATCATGTCAATAAAAAATAAATGGCTATCTAAAGGTCTTTTAAAATAACAAAGTGGGAAATTTCAAGTAAAAAAATGGGAAATAAACATACTTATATACATTATAAAAAAAACTCTATCTAAATGTATATTGGAATCTCAAAAACAAGCATCATTGGAATATATTTTGAAAATTCATCCAATAAATGCAAAGCCTCATGGGATGTAATTAAAAGTGCATTTCAGAATAAAACGTAAACAAAAAATTGAACAAATTAAAATTAATAACAAAATATTTACAGACACCCAATCAATTTGTGAACATTTTAATGAGTTTTTTTATAAATCAGACCAAATGTAAAACTACAGGTCAGCCTAGCTCTACGTGTTGTATTAAGTGCCATGTACAATCCAATCACAATAAAACTATGTTTTTGACACTTGTAGATGAGTATGATGTAATTAAACTCATACATTCTATGAAAAACACAAAGGCTGCTGGCTATGATAATATTAGCACAGTAATATTAAAGATTGTTGCAACTGTAATAGCTAAACCCCTTTACTATATAATTAGCATTTCTGAAAGGAAAATATCCTGAACGTTTAAAAAAATCAATTGTAAAGCCTTTCTTTAAAAAAGGGGATACTTCTGACATGAGCAATTATAGACCTATAACATTAGTTAAAGTTATTTCTAAGATATTTGAAAAAATAATGTATGAAAAGCTATAAGTTATTTAAAACTATAAGTTTATTAATTTTAAAATATTAAAAAACAATCAATATGGATTTAGGAAAGGTAGATCTACAATTTATGCATGTTTTGACCTGGTAAAAAAAGTAACTGAATGTTTGAACAACAAGGGGTATCCACTTTCTGTATTTTTAGATATGAGTAAAGCATTTGATTTTGTTTCACATAAAATTTTGTTAACAAAATTATAAAAATATTGCGTTAAAGGTAAATCATTAGATTGGTTAAGGAGCTATTTAGAAAACAGAAAACAGTGTGATGAAATAATAAAAATTTGTGGGAACCATAGAAATGTCTATACTTCAACTAATCTTTTTAATAACTGCTTTGTACCACAAGGTAGTGTTCTAGGTCCATTACTTTTATATAAATGATCTATCTGATGTTATAAAGCATGATTTAATATTATTTGCTGATGATACTACACTTCTCATCAAATGCAAAGGTAAACTTGACAAACATCTAAAACTTTATCCGAAGTCTCGAGATGGCTTGATGAAAATAAGCTTAAAATAAACCTTTCTAAGACAAAATTAGTAGAGTTTCAAGCACATTATAGGGAAACTAATAAGGTAGATATTTTTCTAAATAATGTATGTCTAATAATGTAGGTTTGACTAACTTTCTAGGAATAAAAATGGATAAATTTTGTAATTGGAAATATCATATTGATTCTCTTTGTAATAAACTTGATAGATTTGTGTATGTTTTGATAAGAATAAAAGAAGTGGCAGGCTTAAACGCGTCTCATTTGGCCTATCATGGATATGTTTCCTCAGTTCTACAATATGGCATCCCTATTTAGGGCAGTTCGGCGGATTTGATTAGAATCTTTCGAGTTCAAAAAAAGTGTATACGAGCCATATATAGTGTTAATCAATTGCATTCTTGTAAACCACTTTTTAAATCCTTAAAAATTTTGCCATTACCTTGCTTATTTATTTTGGCTGTATGTGTATCCGTAAAAAAACATCATCATTTGTTTAAAACAAAATCAAAATCATTTGTTTAAAATAAAACGGGAAATCGAGGAAAATTAACATTTACCTCGATTTCCCTGGGATTCTGTCATTAGATCCAGTTTTGGTGGCAGTGGGACCACCTAGAAAGAACTTTCATTAAAAAAAAACATTTCACAATGAACAGAGAAATGGATTATCATAAACAAATAAAAGAACCTACTCCTTTTTTTCAAAGAATTAATAGATAAGGGAACATGCATGAGGAAATAATCTACACATTTGCTACAATAATGGCTCGGCCTTGCTGGCGGTTATGACCTCCGAAGACAATGGAACAACAACCGCTTTGGCCATTCATAGCGACAAGAGCAGCGACGTCGTCCGTGACAAATTGTTATCGTGTTCCTCAGCGGACTCGGTCGGCTCAAACAATCGCACTAACGACGGTTTAATGCATTCATGAATATACCTACGATTACAATACGATTCGCGGTTACAATAGCCATTATGGTTTGAAACACCGCTTTCGTGTTTCACTGTTTGAATTGTAAAATTTTACATCAATCATTTGTTTGTGTGAATCCTAAAATATTAAACTGAAAATTAATTAATATGAATTAATTTTAGAAATTGAATTAGTTGTATTTATGTAAAACTAACGGTTTAGCCGCGACTTCGTCAGCCACCGTAGCTTTGGTTAAATTTCTTATGATATACATGTAAACCTTAGCCCCCAATAATTGATTTCTTAAAAAAAAGGTTAATTTGAACTCGTGTCTTTAATTATACGCTAAATCGCCAAAACTTGATATTTTCCATCGTTGGCTTGTTTGCCTTCCATTATCATAAAAAACGGTTTAGCTGACTTCATCAGTGACAGTAGCTTTCTTATGATAATCAAGTAAAATTTCGTCCCAACACACTTCCTTTGGGGTTATTTTAAAAAAGAAATAGCCCAATTTGAACTACGAGTACATGCATATCAAATTTCACCAAAATCTATCTAGCGTTTAACCGCGACATCCAGACTTTCGTATTGCAATATTATGTGACGTCACATTCCAAACGAATATTTGATGTGTATTTTATCAAACATGCAGATGGTTTTCGTGATGACAAGAATTTCAAACCTATTCGTAAGAATATTCATGAAGAAAACCGTCTCCACGTTTGCCTTTAAATGTCATCAAAATACGTATCAAACATTCGTTTGGAATGTGACGTTAAATGCCAAATAACTCTATTTCAATGTTTATTTTTTTATATACAACTTTAAAGTAGACGTTAATAGTGCGTTTCCAACCTTAGGCTACACTGTTAGGCCACTTGAAGAAATGAATCTCGTTGCTTTTAATACTTCCATAACAGGCACTTCAATTATGGCGAGAGTGAAGACAAGGTAATAAATATGGATTGTAGGTATGAATTGTCCCCTTGTTCGTCCGGATCCGCTGAGAAGAAGAGAATATATGCTTTTGTGGTAGATAAGTCGTAAAATACAGAACCTCATTAGGAAATCCTTGTGCTTGTTCACTTACCTTCAATAAAAAAAGAAGATATATTTCTTATTTTTTTAAGTTAATTTGCCCCTTTCTGGGGCCATGCTGCCACGTCTTCCGTATTAATTAATTCTTATTCAGTCACTAGTCACATGTATTCCGTATCAATTAATTCTTATACAGTCATTAGTCACTTTTTACAATGCCACGTCGGGGTCTTGAGTAAAGCGGTGGTCACTTTACACAAGCTCACTTTGGAAGATTTGCTGGCAGCAAAGGAATTCACGATACACTAATATGCTTCATGATTATTTCATTTGTGCACTTTCACTGAACAAAATTAAACTAATTCCCACCTAAATTAAATAATTTTACTCATAATTTACACTAAAATCAATAATTGTGAAAAAATTACGACCATCTTCATTCACGATGGCGCCAAAACTCTATATTTTTTAATATCAGCTCGTCCCAGATTCGGACAGGTGGAAAAACTTCTATGTTATTATACCTTCGACTTAAATAACTTTATCTACTAAAAAAAACCGTATCAAAATCCGTTGAATAGTTTGAAAGATCTAAGCATATATAAGGACAGACAATGGAAAGCGACTTTGTTTTACACTATGTACTAATTTTTTTTATGATATTGGAAAGCAAACAAGCAGACGAATTTTCTGATGGCAAGAAATTCACGCCGCCTAGAGATACCAAAGGTGGTGATGGTGCGTTGCTAACCTGAGGCCGGGATGTCATGCCTCAAGCAAAAAATAGTTTATCGGGTATCTTACCCTCCAAACCTCAACACGTCATGATGTTATAGCGGCAGGAATAGATAAGGTACTACCGACCTTTCCGAATGAGTCGCTGCGAAACTCTACCACCTAGTAGGATGTCACGGTGTTAGTGACGGTAATCTTTTGCTCGCCTTTTACGAGCTGCCTGGCAGAAAGGTAGATGGTTTTTTCTGCAAAGGAGCCCGGACCAACACGGGGAAACTAATATTAACGTGAGTTAGCGGGCAAGTTTTCAAAATGTAGACTATATTTCTCAGAGAGTTTTACTCAAATTTTATTACGATCCAACAGACTTTTTGCATAATGTTTACGGCTGCACTCAGAGACATCGATTATCTTAATCAGTCATTATGACACATTTCGAATTAAGAATGATGACTTAATGACTGATTAAAGACAATTGAGGTCTCTGGAAACTTCCATAAATCTAAAATAGTTATTTTTCACCGATGTTGTTATACCTCATGATTATGAAAGTAGTTTAGGATGCTGTTAACCCTAATGATATTGAAGGTAGAAGGCAGTTTTATTGCGTTTATAATTTATAGATTTGACACTAATCTACAAACAAAGGAAATAAAATATTTGACGATATAAAAGTTCCAATTTTAAAAAATTCCAAAAAACTATTCATAAAATATTATAAAACCCAGCTGCGCGTAAATAAAGGTAAATCCACTTTATTGTCATATTTTTTTCAACGTCAGTTATCAGGGTTATCACGTGCTGACAAATGTTAGCATTGGTATAAAGCGTGCAGTTTATCACAAAGGTTTTTAATCCATGATTTACGAACTCTCCTGACTGTGGCTGAATAAAAAGCAATTTATACAGTACACTTTTTCAGAGGATGACGTGTAAAATAACGCATTCACTGTGACAAGGGTCGCCATAAATAAGCGAAGCAAATGTAATTATCGAGTGGTTGATAGAATTAGAACCATTGCGGTTTCAGCATGTATTTTAGTATTTCAAAGTTTACTTTTCAGAGGAAAACGGATTTGTGTAACTGTTGCGTTGATAAACAGAATAGGTCGCTTATGTGGTCTAGCAGTTCAATTGTTGGACTTGACTGCATGAACTCCCGGGCTCGAGTCTTGGGTCACGTAACAAAAAGAAAATTGGGTTTTTCCAATTTTCTAATAAAAAAAAACGTTGCTCGGGATTGT
The DNA here is from genome assembly GCA_002245475.1 of Calephelis virginiensis. Lineage (NCBI taxonomy): Eukaryota > Metazoa > Arthropoda > Insecta > Lepidoptera > Riodinidae > Calephelis > Calephelis virginiensis. Next base: position 6,603 of record NJDC01003087.1, read on the forward strand.
TTATGTGCCCGGTTGGCGATAGGCTTGCCACCTATCACGTTGTTGGACTTAGTGCTTTGGCTATTCGTGGGTGCCCTAGTTGTGCCTCTGCCTACCTCTTCGGGGATATGGACGTGAAGATATCTTTTTTTTAGTTAGAATGTTAGTCAGAGTTTAGTATTAGGTTAGAACTACTGCATTTTCAGCATTTTTTTGTAGTTCAAAGTTTAGTTTTGAAAAGGAAACGGTTCGTAAATATTTGTTAAGTTGGTAAACTGAGTTAGAATCAATGCGATTTTAGCATATATTGTAGTCGTACCTACTAATTAGATAATCAATGCGATTCCAGCATATAATATGTTAGTACTTCAAGTGCAGAGCCGAGTTTAGAGGAGGGCAACCGACCAAAGCCTCGCAGCCTTCACTGTCGAGACTTCGAAAAAAAATATTTTTAATTCTAACTGGTAGATATCTATTCCCTTAATATATTTTTAACTATTTTATCTTTACCTACAGCTCTTTATACAAGCATAATTAGATTGTTCTTAAATATTAGTAGAAAACTTGACGGATTTTTTTTCATAATATTTAAAAAAAATTAGAACCCAGGGTCTTACTCCTTTGTCGCCCCGAGGCCTCCAGAATTTTAAATTCAACTCTGACTTTGAACTATTTGTTTTTTAGAAAAAAAAATAATCTTAGGTAACAATTTAGTGACAAGGGTCGCTATTTATAAGTTTAATTAAGTAATTATCGACTACGCTGATAGAATTGGGGATAACCACTGTGCTTGCAGTATCTATTTATGTACTTCCAAATTTATTTTTTAAAGAAAATCGGATCTAACGTACCTAATTATTGAATTGATATACAAAAAGAGTTCGAACGACTGCCCTTTCAGCAGCTATTTTAATTGGTACTTACTTAAAAGTGTAGTTTTTAAAGGAAAACTGATTATCTGTAATTATTGAGTCGATATACGAATGCAGTTATAATGGTCTAAGATCCGAAGTTAGGCCGACTTACACCGAGCTGATAATAGGATGAAACCGGTTTTGTAGCAAATTTAGCATATCAGAAAATATATTAAAAATGGGTTGCCTAAAAAATTCCTGAACCGAAAATTTTTAATTATTAAAAAAAGTTTTTAACATTTCCATTTTTTTAGGCAACCCTATATGTCAACTTAAATTGTAATAAAAATTGTAAAAATTGTAATGAAACTGCACCTATTTTGATTTATATTTTTTTCCTAATATCCGATCCCGTGAAAGTAACTAGCATCGACTATAACTGTTTATAACTGGCAATCCAGATAAACAACAGGCAACCCAACTTCTGCAACTTCGTCTTATTCCTACTTTAAGTCAGTATAATATGTTAATATTGCACAAACATTTTCAAAAATAAAAAAAATGTCCAGGATTTTTCTGGCAACCCATTTTTAATATATTTTCTGATGTACAAAATTTGCTATAAAACCGGTTCCATCCTATTATCAGCTCGGTGTAGGTCGACCTAACTTCGGATCTCCAACTATAACTACTTTGCTTTCAGCATCTATTTTGGCAGGCATTTCCAAGTTTATTTGAAAAAAGAACACGGAGATTATGTAATTATTGAGTCGATATAAAAATAATTAAAACAGCTACGCTTTCAGCAACTATTCTGGTACTTCCAAGTTTGTTTCTTAAAGGACAACGGATCACGTAATTGTTGAGACGATATGGAAAAATAGAATTGGAACCATTGCGCTTTTGCAATCTATTTTTGTACTTCCAAGTTTATTTCTTAAAGGACAACGGATCTTACGTAATTGTTGAGTCGATATACAAAAAAAGTTAGAACTAGTACACTTTCAGCATCTATTTTAGTAGGTACTTACTTAATAATGTATTTTTTAACCTTTAATTGCCGAGGTAGGGTCACCGTGACCCCGCGAAATTTGAAACAGTAATATTTCAGTAACCGACAGCGTTATATACATGTCTCTTTTAGTAGCTGCTTGTTCCGACTGGCTCTTTCGTTAGTCAGCAGTAGCACTGCGTCACGTGCGCGCCTTTAGCACCCATCGGACTCCCAGGGTCACCGTGACATAAGGTCGGTGTTAATGTAAGTATTTTGAAAATTCATATTTTATTAGTATCTTCACGCCCATATCCCCGAAGAGGTAGGCAGAGGTACAACCAATTCACCCACGACTAGCCGAAGACACTAAGTCCCACAATGTGATAGGTGGCAAGCCTATCGCCAACCGGCCACATTTCCAATCCCGACCAACATTTTTTTAAATTAGAAAATTGGAAAATTTCAATTTTCTTTATGTTGGCCGACCCGGGATTCAAACCCAGGACCTCATGCAGTCAAGTCCAACACCCGGACCGCTAGACCACAGAGGCGACATATTTTATATTTTATTACATACAATATCTTTATTTTCACTTCTTTTTTAGATGTCGTAACCAAGTGCTTCAGGAACCGGACGTAAGCGAACAAAACATGTGGATTGAAGTGATCTCAGCCATGAAATGGTTTCAAAGAGCTGGTTAGATGAGAAATTACAATAATTTAGTGATAGTGATGAAAAGGATTCTTAACATCGACTCTATTAAAAATATCACTTAAAGTTGGGGGGTCACTTTGAACTAACCTCGGCAAATACGTATTAAAAATTATGGTACGTAACTAAAGGTTAAACAGAAAAACGGATTTGTATTTATTGATTCTCTACAAACAAAGCTAAACTTTTGCAATTCCAGCATTTATTTTAGTATATACTTCATAGTTTATTTATACGGGAAAACAGGTCTTATGTAATTGTCGATTGAATATACATAATATGTAGTCAGAACTACTGCGCTTTCAGCAGCTGTTTTAGTACTTCGAAGTTTATATTTTAGAAACAACCGGATTCAGTGCAAAGAAAAATAGGATACGGATATTTAAAGAATACATTAGATCCACTACTTCATTATTATTTTTAGTAGAAAAACCTTGGCTATTTTGAATAAGTTATTACATTTTTTAAATGGAATAGTGAATCACTTGATTGGATATTTTCTTTGATGTCAATAATTAAGATATTTATAAGTTTACTACCTGTTGCCCGCGGAATTGCCAGAGGCATTACTGGACAGAAACATGAAAACTATCCTGTGAGTTAGTTCAAATTACCCTCCTCTGTTTGCCAAATTTTATAAAAATTTGCGTAAAGGAGTACCAACCCAACGAACAAACACACAAACTATTATTAATAAGATTATTTTCACTTTACTTCTTATTTGTGATTGATTGATTATTATTTATTATTTATCTGATTGTTTATTTTTATTTTATTTCTTATTAATCTCGTTTGTGTTGAAATTAAATTTGGAGCCCATAGCTAATGTTAAGGTCAAATGAGATTGGTCACGATTGTATGTATTACAATCGTTAAAAGAATGACGAGAAACAAGAAACATATAGTGAAAAGGGCGCTCTCATTGCCAGAGAATAAGATCCATCTTATTCTCATTGGAAGACCATCCATATCATGGTGGACCAGTATGAAAAATTTGCTAACAAAAGAATATATACTTGCTATCGTAGGTACTTGGTGGAATTCTATTGTTTTGTACTATTCGTTACTCTTACTTACTATTCGTTTTTTTTAGCCAACCAGTTTAACTGTTTACAGCATTATTAGGGCTTTCAAACTTAAGATAAAAAGACTGTGTTAGTTGAACGTTAAAATCATCAGGACTTTAAAACTAAAGATAAAAAGACTGTGTTAGTTGAACGTTAAACTAAAACAGTATTTTTATCTTTAGTTTCAAAGCCCTGATGATGCTGTAAACAGTGAAACCGGTTGGATAAGGAGTAACGAAAAGTATTAAATAAAGTGTAAAGTGGATAAGTACAAGTGTTTACTACAAAAAAGTGTGTTGCTAGCAAAACATCAATTACCGGACCTGACTGACAACCCAGAATAGGCTATCCTGGCGCAAAATAATAAGGAGAACCGACCCTACTTGAAGTGGGGCACAGGTAGACAGGAAGATATATGTTAATGTAAGTATCTTCATGCTTATATCCCTAAAGAGCATAGTTCTAGGCAGATGCACAACCATCCACGACTAGCCGAAGACACTAAATCCCATAATGTGATAGGTGGCAAGCTTATCGCCAACCAGGCGTATATCTGATCCCGGGCAACGTTAACTTTATTAGGAAATTGAAAATCTTCTTTCTATCTCTTGTTGCCTGATCAGGGGATCTAACACGGGACCTCAAGAAGTCAAGTCCTAAGACAATCCGCAAGACCACATAGGCGATCATGTGTTTTATTGTGTTATACTCGTAGATTATATCAAGGTTGTCTGATTGATATAGGTGTTAAAACTAAATAATAATATCAAATAATGTTCTGTTTTATTCTGTTTATTCTGTTTTATTTCCCCTGTTAAAACTTTTTCAATTCGTCAATAGATGGCAAAGATTAATTTATATCATATTTTCTTAATCATGTTTTTGTTTTAATGCATGAGAAAAGTTGGTACAATTCTCCATTGCACACTAAATATGAGCTTGAAGAAACTCTTATTGAATTCGGAAAGTCGCATTTTGTAACCCACTTTTGCAAATAAATAAATTTGAGTTTTAATAAAAATGACTTGTGAAAGGACATGTTGACTGTGACAAGGGTTACGGTAAATGGCAAAGCAAAATAATCATTTAGTCTATATACACATAGAATTAATTTTGTTGGAAGTTGGAACTATTGCTCATTTCACATCTATTTTTAACCTCCAATTGAAAACGTTCTTATAAGATTAGTTTTAGTGTTTTAATTTACAGCCTCTGTGGTCTAGCGGTTCAGGTATTGGACTTGACTGCGTGAGGTCCCGGGATCGAATCCCGGGTCGGGCAACAAAAAGGAAATTGGGGTTTTCCAATTTTCTAGTAAAAAAATGTTGCTCGGGATTGGATATGTGCCCACTTGGCGATAGGCTTACCATCTATCACATTGTGGGATTTAGTGTATTCGGCTAGGCATGGGTGCCCTGGTTGTGCCTCTGCCTACATCTTCGGGGATATGGGCGTGAAGATACTTTGTTATAAGTTTGAGGTGTCTGTATGTATGTCTGTCTGTTGCATCATGCTTTTAAATAGACATACTGATTTCGGTGCGTATTTTTAACCACCTCCAATTTTTAGAAATATAAGTCATGATTCCGAGATGATAACATAATAGTTTTATCAATACCCGACTAGTGATTTTTAAATAATTTAAAAACTAGTTGTAGGATATTGATAAATTTATGTGTTTGGAAATATTTACTAATTTCGAAAAAATAATTATCAAATCACGATGTGGTACATGGAGCACTAAAGTTTTGCACTTCTAGCTAATCGGAACTATTTGAATTTCGAATGTTATATTTTTATAACGTTGCAACCTTCTTAGTAATAAAAAAAAATGACTGGCGGGAATTAATTTGTCAATTGTTTTTTTTATACATCAAAGTTTTACGTACGCAACGAAAATGGAATTAAGTTGAAAAGATTTAAGAACGATGTTTTTTTATAATTTTAAAAGTTCTCTTTCTCTGCAAGACTATGCCGCTCGTCTTCAAAATACTTTTAGGAGAGAAGCAACTTGTTTGAGCACCGTGAGCCGAAGGTTTGCTGAATTTGAGAGAGGTCTAGTTTCTTCACATGACGAATTTGTAAAGGGCGGCCTTCAACTGCCGTCAACGAAAATAATGTGACTACTGTCAAGCAGTTAATTGAAGAAAACCCCCGGTTTACCTATGAGACAATCGAGGACTATTGAGGATTGGTATGAGCCAAATTCAGTAAATTTTACACGAAGAATTGAAAGTTCGGAAACTTAGTTGTCATTGGATTCCTCTTGAACTGACAGCGGAGTAGAAGCGGGCTCGCGGGGAATAGTGCTCACAGATGCTACTGAAATACGACCACAAACATTATAATGCTGTTTATGACATTGTCGCAGGAGACGAAACGTGGATTTATTGTCTTGAACCCGAAAAAAACAGCAATCTTGTGAATGGGTGTTTGAAAATGAGAACAGGCCAACAAAAGTGAGACAGGCGAAAAACTTTGGTAAAAAAGTAATCTCGTTTCTTTTCTCAGCTACGGTTCCCATCTGTACAATTCCACTTGAAGATTAAAAGAGTGTTAATGTGAGTGGTGTTCTACTATTTCTTTACCTAGGGTGTTAGAAAAAAGACCTATAACGCTTCTTCACACACGGCCAACAAAACAAATTCATTTTAAGCTTCCGAAAAAGTACATCTTGTCACTCATCCTGCGCCCCGACCCTGTGGTTTCTGTATTTTCCCCAAAATCAAAGATTTGATGAGAGGTTTTACTTTTACCAACTCCGAAGAGGTAGTGATAGTGTTATCGATTCCGTATCATTTCTCAAAATTTGGCTGGTACTTTAAATGTCACACTTTATATAAGCGAAGTTGTAGCGCCTCTGTGGCCTGAAGGTCCGTCGTCGGACTTGACATTTTTAGGTCCCGGGTTCCGGTTAAGAAATTCCCGCCGCCTAAAGACACCAAAGGTGGTAATGGTGCGTTGCCAACCTGAGGCAGGGTTGTTAGGCCTCGAGCAAAAGTAAGTTTACCGGATATCTTACCCTTCGAACCGGAACACGTAATGACGTTATGGCGGCAGGAATAGGTAAGGCAGTGGTACCAATCCGGGTGAGTCGCTGCGAAACTCTACCACCTAGTCAGATGTCACGGTATTAGTGACGGTAAAACTATGCTCGCCTTTTACAAGCTACCTGGCACAGGAAGGCAGATGGTCTATTCTGCAAAGGAGCCCGGACCGACACGGCGACAGGCTTGCCACCTATCTTAGTGTTTTCGGATAGTCGTTGTTGCCTTGGTTGTGTCACTTCAGGGTTATGGGCGTGAAGATACTTTTTTTTGAAGTTGAGGAATAATCAGGTCAATAGACTCGTACAGATACAATAATTAAAACCTCTGTTTATTTCCTGTCTGTAGGAGACTATGCTTCTATGCTACGCTACGCTATGCTACGCTACGCTACGCTATTTAAAGGTATACTTCCACTATTTTATTTGGTAGGAAGAATGACGTGATCGAGATAACGATAGCCCAGGTTATACTTTAAATTATGCCTTGCTATAATATGGCGTAAATTTACCGAAATAGAAAAAGTTTTCTTATGGCTTAGGCATGAGCCCTCTGTTTCTTTTACGTCTCAGGCTCAGCGCATACTGTAGTTGCGACAGTTTTAAGAAAGAATATTCCATTATGAAACCTACGGAGACACGCACAATTCTAATAAAACTTCTCAGTAATCCAAGCTACCAAGGTTTTCACCTCCGAATTTTTTGAACCTGCATAGATTTTCATGAAATTTTGACAGCATGTAGGGAATAACTCATAAAACAAAATAGGGTAGATTTTGCTTTATGAGTGCCGATGTATGCTTTTTGCCTGGGGGTGAGTTCCAACCCAACTAGGTGGCGCATTTTTTTTGTACTAAATAACCACGGAAATCGATAGAGGAACAAATTTTAAGACAAATTGTTCTAAGCAGTTTTTTTGAAAAAACTCAATAGTTTTCGAGTTATACGCTATTGAAAATTGTCATCTATCGTGAAAAAAAAACATTGTTTTAATCGATTTTTTATCAATAACTCAAAAACTATTCATTTTATCAATAAAAGTGTACGAACCAAATATGAAGCTTACAAAAAAAAAAACAAAGAGTTTGGTGCCTTTTAGTTGATTGAAGACTTAATACAAACCGAGTAATAATTTATTGAGGGTAGAATACAGTATTTGAACGATTTTTTTTTAAATTCAACGTCAAATAACGGAAAAATGGCAAATTTTTCGAGAAAATTGTAAAAAGTACTTTAAAAATGCTTTAAAATGAAGGTTATTAGAACTATCTAGCATGAAAACTTAGATAGTTATATAAATAAAATCGATCTTTATTTTTTTTTGTAGAAAAAAAAAACTCAATTTCACTCTTGGCAATAGTACCCAAATTGCAAAGATAAATGTCTTACGAAATCTTAGGTCACGTGTCCTGACGTGAGTTTAGAAATTTTTACCCATTTCTAAAAAAGTGACAACGCCGCTAAAGAAGTTTTCACTTTAACGAAAATACAAATTAAATATTTATAAATACATAAATAGGCTCCTTCATACCAAGATTGTCGATTGTTTCAAAACAATAAGACTGCATTAGTGTACCTTGAAAGTTAAATATTATACCCGTTACTAATAAAACTTACGAGTCCGTTGATCTGGTGTGTAAATTCATTTTTTGGTAACAAAATGGAAGTTACACATCAGAACAACGGGCGCGTAAATATCTTCACGCCCATATCCCCGAAGAGTTAGGCAGAGGCCTACGACTAGTCGAAGACACTAAGTCCCAGAATGTGATGGGTGGCAAACTTATTACCAACCGGACACGCCGCGCAACCGGGCACGCACGGGTCGCGTAAATTTTATCAGTAAGGGGTTATAAGTGCAACAGTGTGGAATCTTTAATGCAAAATAAAGTTTGTTCATTCATTCATTAAGTGAACAAATTATTCCTTAGACGAATTATTTATTCAATACAGACGCCCTTAAACGATGTAAGCTTTTTCTAGTTTTATCAATGGCGTAAACCACTGCAATTAGAGTGCCCGAAAATTAAATCTGCGCGGCAAAAGTTTGGAACTAATTAAACAGAGTAATATAAGCACGCTCTTTTTAGGAAAAAAACGGTCTATGGTAATGAGTTGCTACCGTATAATTTTTTGAAGTTTTGGAAACTATGATTTATGATGTTGCTATCTATGTATTTTGATATAAAACTACAGCACATTTGTGAAATTTATTTAAAATTTGTCACGATAATCACAAAGGCACTATGAACACTAATAGCAGTATTATTTCCATGTTGCTAAATGTCGACTTATATCTTAGCAACTTTATGTCATACGTGGTAAGGTTGTGTTTCTCCGATGACAACAAGTATTATTTAAATAATATTGTTTTAAGAGCTTATGGTAACCCCCTGGTCCTTTGACAACACTATTTTTGTTATTTTGTTACCAAGAAATGGAACATGTAAGACAGGAAAAAAGAAAAAGGTAGCGCATTATTTATTTATATTATAATTTTGAAGTGAAAACTTCTTTAGCGGCGTTGCGCGCTGTTTTGGAATGGGTGAAAACTTCCAAACGCACGTCAGGACACGTGACCTGATCGAAAATTCGTAAGACGGCGCAGGGCGCTTGCGCGAATGTTCGTATTGTCATGTTTGTGTATGATAGCGCAAAAAATGAATATTGTATTATACCACATGAAATAGTTTTTAATTCGACTTTACGTTATTTATTAAGCTATTGCATAGCTTCTACCGCGGGCCTTGAGACCGATTCCAGAAATTTAGTAACGAAAATAACCTAACCACCTCCCACTCCGACCGGCACAGCGGTGATGGTGAGCGGTTAATGACTTTTTGATTACGCTTGTTTCTTAATTCAGCAACTCGCCTCTAGTTGGCATTGGTTGTATCGGCGTTACTACGCTTGCGTGATCCCCCTCTTCGCCCCGCGATCTGGTGAATCATGCCTGCTTATGCAATAGCTTTCCGCGGCGGTCTCCGAGTGCGACACTTCTTTTTTTAAGTTTGTTACGTGATTACTCGCCCAATAGCCAAAATTTTGATGGGTCTTTTTTTTAAAAAAAAGAGAGCACATTGATAAAATGTATATAGGACATCTGGGAATCATTAGCTGTCTTTTAAAAATGAATCTTCAAATCGCGACGTGGTATCTATTGATGTTATTGTAGTCGGTTTTTGCAGTTTTACTGCGCTTTATTACAGAGATTAGGGTAACCGGTAGCATGCACTAATATTACACACACACACACAAACATAATATATAATATGCGCTCCACTAACATATATGGTTTCTATAAGCAAAGGGCCACTCACCATCATAAAGCATTGCCTGTTGGAATGTCCCCTATTCTGCAACACAAATAATCATAAAATTGAAAATTATCAATGACCAACCCATCCGTAAAGCATTATCCAGACGGTCGTAATCACGCCCTAATTACGCCTTCCACAAAAGTGACCCTGGTGAAAACTTTGTTTTAATCTGTTTGGAACCCCTGTATTATAGCTAAGAACCATTTCAGTAACGACAGAAATAAAAAAAAACATCGAAATCGGTCATGTTCGGAGTTTTTATTCAACAGACAGACACACACGCAAATACGTTAAACTTGTTGTTTGACACCTCTCTTGTTTTGTCGGGGGATAAAAACAGAAAAAAACTGGCCAAGTGCGAGTCGGACTCGCGCATGAAGGGTTCCAGTATGGAATCATCTATCTATTAAAAATTACGTTTCTTGTAAGGGAGTCCCCTTTAATATTTACTTTATTGTTATTTGATTTCCTTATTTTTGAAATGTAATATACAAGTTAATATACTGTGAACATTTGAAGCGTCTACCTGTTACCGTTTTAATACTGAGCAAAAAAATACGAAAAAACACGTTTATTGTTGTTGTTCATTTATTTTTTAGTATTTCTTGTTATAGCGACAGCGGAAATACATCCTTTGTGAAATTTTCAGCTTTCTAGCTATCACTGTTTATGAAATACAGCCTGGAAACAGACAGACAGACAGAGGAGGCTTAGTAATAGGCTCCGTTTTTACCCTTTGGTAAAACTCACTCAGTATAAAAATATACTATCGTAAAAGCATCCAATTGTTTGCCTTCCAATTCTATAAGCGAAAACATAATACTGTTCTAAACCTGAGGCTAAAATATTTGAAAAATATTTCACAATATCGTATGACATAAACAATTTAATTTTCAGGCAGAATATTAAAGTTACCGCAGCCTTCGTTCCGTTTAAAGAATTTGCAAAATGGCCATCGGATTATGGAGTTTATCCGTATATATAATTAAAAAGGCAATCTTTCCCAACTCCCTAAAGGCAAATTAAGAACGTTATACTTAATTAAAATAAGGGATTTCTTTCTCTGACCTTCCTAATATCTAAAAAGAATGTATATATCCTCTGATAAGCATATTCATTTGTGCGCTTTTTAAAAAATACTACTCACAAAATGTGTTTTAAAAATAAGTTTATATATATTGTAATATTAATACGTGAAACAAATTTTTTTATCTTTTTACGAAAATCGCGCTGACGGAGGAATATGAAATTTGGCACACTTATAGTTTATGTATAGAAGAAGTGCAGAATGCTAATATTTTTTGATGATAATGTTTATAAAGTGCATTAATTCAATAAATAAAACATTACACGTACTACCATGCACTTGACACACACAAACAAATATCTTGATGATAACGATAAAAGATTACAGATGGCGCACAAACTATAATCATACAGTTTGGAAACAAAGTAGTTGGTCTTAAGAAATGAAGATGGCGTTCTTATCAACAATATATAAAAAAATGTTATGGTTGAATTCCGACCAAAGGGCGACCACTAGTTTATTTAAATACACCACAATAAAAAGTTATTGTGTACGATATAACACCGGCTATCCTTGTGATTTAGTACTTTAGTAGATTCAGTCAGTTTTTGCTATTGTGTTATTTGCTGAAAGTAAAGATATATATAACAATCGCTTTTGTGGTCGCAATACGGCGTTATACTTAAATTCTTGATGTCCAGGGTTCGATCCTGGGTCGGGCAACAAAAAATAAAGAAAATGTGAATTTTCGATTTTTTTTATAAAAAAATACTGCCCGGCTCGGTTGACACCCTCCCACTAGGGAAAGCGGCAGGTAGTAAGAAGTGGGTCTAGAAGTGTAAATAATGTCACCCTCCCACTAGGGAAAGCGGCAGGTAGTAAGAAGTGGGTCTAGAAGTGTAAATAATTAGCCCGATTAATGGTTTAGCGTATAATCATTCTCCGCCACTACACACAGTACAAGATATAGGTATTTTAATGTTCACTGGCCTGAGTTCTTGTAGATCGGCAGCCTCCGTCTTCTAGACGTAAAACAGATTCTGATAGGGTTATAGCCTTCTCAGTTAAGGTTAAGCATATAATGCACTCAGCTAACAAGTTAGTTAGTTGGACGTCCGGAGTTCAGTATACTCCAACTCAAGCGGTGAACCCCACGTATGGGGATCTTTCTTCTTATAAAATAATTGTAATAGCGTTAGAATCATTTAATTAGAGCTCACTGATATTTTCAAATTATTTCTAAATTCCTTTTAGTAACAGGATTTAAGATCGGTGTCGATACAAGCCGTCCGTATGACCTCTTTAAATTTCATTAACGGCCGGTTATGTTGCCAGTGCCTGTCCGATATAAAAGCTTAGAATCGATATATGCTGAGTTGCTATTTATAAAAAATATTTATTAAAGCTTATTAATTGTTTACTGTATTATATTTATTTAGGTATTCTAAGCATATACAGTATATATTTATTTTATTTACTAGTTATAATAGTTTCATTTAATATTTTTTTTTTTACTTGGGATTATATAACGCTACAGTATCCCCCAAAAAACCCAGAATTTTGGCTACTCAAAGACAAAATTTGGTCATTGCCCTGACTTAGCAATGATCAACTTCATGTCTTTAATATGCCACTTACCAAGAGGACGATTAGACATATCAACTAGGTCATAAACGAGAGGTGAAGGTTTACCTACGACTTTACATTTTATGAATTTAGGTGCTAATTTTTTATTAAAATATTTATTTTTATCACTCAGATAGAAAGTTTTTTCCAAACTATATCTTGCTTGCTTGGCACCTATCATATTGTGGGACTTAGTGTCTTCGGCTAATCGTGGGTGCACTGGTTGTGCCTTTGCCAACTTCTTCGGGGATATGGACGTGAAGATACAATAACATATGTTTCTATTGTATGTAAGTAGATATTCTGTTTCCTTCTTTGATATCCAACGAAACACCGCTGTAAGAGACAGTTTATTAATTAGTCTCGTGTATCATATTTTATTTCTGTCTTTAAATAAAGCGAAGAGAATTTTAAGAAAATATGTCATTATGATGGCTCTTGTTTTCACAACGCAATTCTGTGTTATAAGTACACATTTATATGTATGTATACATGATTATATGTCTGTACATAGAACTAGCAACCTAATTATCGCCCTTACCAAATTATACTAAGTAGCAGTATCTTCGCGCTCATATCCCCGAAGTTGTTGCCAAAGCAGACTACGACTCGCCGAAAACACTAAGTCACACAATGTGATAGGTGGTAATCTTAGCGTCAACATAGCCCACATTCTAACAGCTAGTTTTGTATAAACTGTTCTTAAACTTTATAATTGACTAGCGGCCCGGTATGTGCTTCGCTACGTATAAACTGAAATATTAAAAAAAATATGTATGCCGCTGGGTCCGAGTACTCATATGACTCGAAAATAGCGGAGGCATCTGACGGCATTATGATGGAGGAAGTTGAATGGGCGATAAGAAGTATGAAATATAGTAAGGCTGCGGGAGTAGATATGGTTACAGCTGAGATGATCAAACTTGGTGGTCCTGCCGTTCGGGACTCTTTCTGGGTTCTTTGTAACAAGTGTTGGCAGACCGGCCGAGTACCCG
>NJDC01003087.1:42161-60284 GCA_002245475.1 Calephelis virginiensis
TGACCTGGATTAACATATAGGCTATTTTAAATCCCGATCGCACACCAGGTTTCTGTGAAAACGCGGGCAAAGCCGCAGGTAGCAGCTAGTTTAGTAATAAAAACAACTTTAATCAAGATTGGTTACACTACATTGAAATACATTGTAATCCTCCTATTACATTGTGGGACTTTGTGTCTTCGGCTACTCGTAGATACCCTGGTTGTATCTCTGTCAACCTCTTAAGGGATATGGGCGTGATGAAACTTTTTTTTGTCAGGTAAAATTTTTAGGGAAAAAATAATAGCAACATTTTTATAACTTATTCATGACACTTTCTTATGGGTCAGATAGTTAAATAATAAATTTGATTACCTTGAATATTATTTTAAGAATTATAGGTATATAAAGTATTTTAACCAGTGAGGGTGGGATATTAAGCCATTTGGAAGAGTGTCTTTATTGGCTATCCACCTTCCAACCCATAACATACTCGCAACAGCGACGAGAATCAACGTTATTATGGTAGAAGTAAGCATCAAGGTGTCGGAAACTTCTACAACTTCGTAGTCTAATTATTATAAAGTTACAAACCAAATCTCGTTTTCTGCAAACTATATAAAGGTCGCCTCTGTGGTCTAGCAGTTCAGTTGTTGGACTTGACTGCATGAGGTCCCGGGTTCGAATCCCGGGTCCGGGCAACAAAAAGAAAATTGGGTTTTTTCAATTTTCTAACAAAAAAATGTTGCTCGCTATAGGATATGTGCCCGGTTGGCGATAGGCTTGCCACCTATCACATTGTGGGACTTAGTATTTTAGGCTAGTCGTGGGTGCCCTGGTTGTGCCTTACCCTACGTCTTCGGGGACATGGGCGTGAAGATACTTTTTATATATATAAGGGAATATTCTTTGGTGCAGAATAGACCATTGCGTCCCTGCTAGCCCGCTTGTTTTTGTTGTTCGTTGATGAGCATACGTTAGGTCATTACCAGCAATGCCACTTGTGGTAGAGTGAATGAATAAATGAATAGATGAATGAATGAATCGAATAATAAACTTCATTAAGCACCAAAATTTACATAAAATAGATACTCTTTCACTTGTAATGTTGTACTTAAGGTACATAAAGGCGATCTTGTCCCTTCGAAGCGATCTCTGCCTGACAACTAGTGCTACGCAGCAACTAGTCCGAGTAGGGATTAGCCGCCTATTCATATCCACAGACTTGCACAATAAGCCTAACATCCCAGTCAGATGACAACAACGCACGTATAACATCTATGGTATCTATAGGCCACGGTCTCTAATCATCAGGGAAATCACCTAGAATTAACAACTTGTCAAGTTTACTACACTTGCTACCTTCTCTATAAATTATTATTTGTATGAAAACTTTGAACAGTGCCTCTATTGGTAAATGAAAGAAACATGTTTTTAGATCAAGAGTGTCATAGATTTCGACACGTAACTTACCAAACGTAATTAATACGAAGTCATGGTAATAATAATAATAAATCATATTTATTTCACATAAACCTACAAGAGGCACTTGTGACGGGTCTATATAATAATAAATCTACCACCGAATCGGAACGCGGCCGCACACTGAGAAGATCCGGCAAGAAACTCATCGGGCTTGTCTTTTTTTCTTAGTTTACAATATATTTACAATAATTTATGTAATGATACATTATATGTTATAAGAGATTGGCATGAGGTCAACAACAAGGAGTAAAGGCTCAGGACAACGTATTCACTGTTTTTGTCAGCCTTAAATATAGCTTAAATTTTTCTATGATGTCCCGTAACATGTCAGAAATTTTACCGCCACAAAAAAATTAGACGCCTGTTTAACTAAACACAGTCTAAACTTGACTGTCAACCAACAGCATGCTAAATGTTGATGAGGTGTCAGTATTAATAATCCAATTTTAGACAGTGGACTTCTGTTCAACAAGTGCTTACAGTACTATTTAAATTATGCGCTTCGGCTATATTCGTCAAGCTTCGGAAATCCGAATGTGTTTTAATCTGTATAGAGTTGTTATAACACATAATTAATCATTTAAATTAGATTAACTCTGCCAATTTAAGAATAAAAGTGTAATAAAGTAAAAAGTGTAAAGCCGAAGCGCATAATATAAATAGTAGTACTGTACATTTTTCTTTAAGATCTCGAAATCATAATTTAAACAAGACTCTGATGGTTCAGGCTTCCAGTCGAGAGAATGTAGCGTCTAAGTCGATTGAGTTCCAGTGGAAATCCAATTTGAATACATGTTCGAGTACATTACATATTGTTATCTGAGCTATGTTGGCAGCAGTGCGATCGAGTGAAAATTGAAATTTACATTTTCACTCTTCTGGATGAAAATATAGTGATCCGAGGGAGATAGTGAAGAAATAGACTTTTGATAACGACTTTGTAGTATACGTAGTGATTTTGTGTTTGATAACGTCATCGAATTTATTATTAGGGTATCCATTTCGGTATTTCCGTTATTAGTATTATATTTTCACCTCTGTGGTCTAGCGGTCCAGGTGTTTGACTTGACTTTATGAGGTCCCGGGTTCGATTCGGCAATAAAAAGATAATGTGGTTTCTCCAATTTTCTAAAAAAAACGACGGGTTCCACTTCGGTTTTGCACGAATTACTTTAATTATCAGTAAGAAAGTGATATCATTTATGTTGCAGAATACTATATCCATTTATTGCGCTATCGTACACAAACATGACAACACGAACATTCGCGCAAGCGCCCTGCCCGTCTTACGAATTTTCGATCAGGTTACGTGTCCTGACGCGAGTTTATAAGTTTTAACTCATTTAAAAAAAGGTGCGCAACGCTGCTGAAAAGTTTTCACTTCAAAAACTGTTACTCGGGATTAGATGTGTGCTCGTTTAGCGATGGGCTTGCCATCTATCACGTTGTGGGACTTAGTGTTTTCGGCTAGTCGTGGGTGTTTCTGTTGTCTGGTTGTGCTTCTGCCTACTTCTTCGGGGATATGTGCGTAAAGATACTTTTTAGTATTATATCATATTATGTACCTGTCGTTAGCTACACCCACCTAGACAACGAAAGGCACAAACATTTTTCAATTTGTATATTTTGGCGAAGGGTGATTATTCAATTAAAAATCCCAATTTAAAAGAATTGCATCTGAGGTCTAGCTGGCGTTGGAGTAGTCTTCATGAGTACCCACGTTTGATTACCGGGTCAGCCAAAATAAAATGAAGTGTGTTTTAAATGAATCACCATTACGTGTGGTCATGGCATCACTCCTGAACGAATAGACCAGTTTTAATTATTATTTGTTTGTTGTTTTGGTTATTGCTATGAGAAGGTTAAAAATCAGGGAAAATGAGAAAAGTAGTACCTTCTTTTTCAATATAAAGTGTTAGTAGTTGTTAATGTCAGGCGATTCGAAGTTCGCCGGATCGGCTAGTTGTCTAGTAAAATTACATAGCCCGTAATTGAACATGTGCTCGATTGTCGATAGGTTGGCTACTTATCACATTGTGGGACGTGTTTAAGTCTAGTCGTGGTTACCATAGTTGCATTTCCGCCTACCTCTTTGAGGAGACGGCTGTAAAGATACTTCTTTTAAGTTTTTTTCTATGAAGACTAATCGCATATTTGGTCTCGTGGTACAATGTTAATGTAAATTACATAAGGTCTTTGGTTCGATTCACCGGTCGGACAACCTAATATGTGTTTTTGTAATTAAAAAAAAGTGTGTCTGTGTGTCAGCTACGACGCACGATTAGAGTTTACTCCTTAGGAACGATAATTATAATAGGTATATATCGAATAGAAAAAAAAGGGTAAATGAACGCATCTGCTAAAATGATAAGAGAAACAAACATACTCGTATATCTGTAATTATTCGGATTATTTATATTACTTCAATAAAGCGTATTACATAAAGTATGTTACAAAATAATATAGATAATAATAATAATAATAATAATAATAATAATAGTATAAGAAAACTTTAAAATCAAAACATTAAAACTTGATGGTTAGGTTGCTGTTTATGTACGTTGTATATAGATATATACAATAAATGCTACTATATGCTAGCGATGCGCGACTGCGAATAATACTAATACTAATTATTCGACTACGCAAATCATTCGAACAAGTCGACTGCGTTTTAAATTATTCGACTAATGTCAATGTCATACGTAACTCGACTGTGGCGGAGCCGAATGACGACCCGCTTGAGGCGACTCGACTTTTGTTCGGGCGAGATCGTCAGTCCTGAAGGAGAAAAAAATACTGAAAGACTGAAGCTGTACGACTTACATATGTTTGTCTCTTTCTACGTAACGCCTCAACTGTTTGTGTTACACTTGATTTTATTCCTCATAAAATTTCCGTACCGGGCCTTATAACTCAAATTATTTCTTAAGGAGTAAACTCCAACAACGTTGTCTGGGTTTTGTATAATATTTTCACGTATATTTTGCGGTGAAACTTCAACTTCATAACTTATTCTCATATTTACCATACGCAAAAAACTATCAAGCCGCTACGGATGAGTTCGTTGCCAGGTTGTTTCTTTCTTGATTTTTTTTTCTCTTTCTCTTGGTTCTCCAAATTCTGTTTGAAAATTACCTCACACTTTTCACTCGGAATATAATTTTTATACTAGGATTGTTATTGAAATATTAAGTTTAGTAGTCCGACTTCTTTTAAGATTAGTTTTAAATCTGCTTTTTGTGTATGACAGTGTAAATATAAAGATGTACGTTCGTGCTAAGCGTTCCATGTGTGTCAGGCGGAATATGCATTTCGTATTACCATTTGGCAGTAGCCGCTACGTTGTTTACGAGTACGCTAGCGGTATTGTCGTATATTTCTTAAAATTAAGCTTGATTGCCTTGTTTCGATTTTCCGGTTTGGGCAACTGAAAATAGCATTTTCATTTTTTGATAGAAACAGCATTGCCTGAGATTGATCAGTGCCGGGTTAGTGATAAGTTTGCCACCTAGCACATAGACTAAGGTACCTTCTCTTATAGTGACTGCTCTGGTTGTCGTCGAGGATACGTACATATTTTTAACAAGTAACAAAATTATATTACCCGCAGTGCGTACTCAACTTGAAAAGCATATTTATATTGTTTTGACGCGTCGCTTTTTTAGTCTAGAGACGCTTAATGCGATATGAGCCTTTATATGACTTTTAAAGTTTTTCTTTAAGATAAATTAGGGGATAAGTACATAGAGATATTTAAACCTATGGATACCATTGATATTAATAAATATTAAGATAAATTAGGGGATGAGTACATAGAGATATTTAGACCTATGGATACCATTGATATTAATATATATTAAGATAAATTAGGGGATAAGTACATAGAGATATTTAGACCTATGGATATCATTGATATTAATATATATTAAGATAAATTAAGGGATAAGTACATAGAGATATTTAGACCTATGGATACCATTGATATTAATATATATTAAGATAAATTAAGGGATAAGTACATAGAGATATTTAGATCTATGGATACCATTGATATTAATATATATTAAGATAAATTTGGGGATAAGTACATTGAGATATTTAGACCTATGGATACCATTGATATTAATATATATATATATTAAGATTAATTAGGGGATAAGTAGATAGAGATATTTAGACCTATGGATACCATTGATATTACAGCAGCTTGGGAATGCGATGAATATGTTAGAACACAACACTCAACCATCGTAGGTCTTAGTTTAACCTCTCAACTCATTTAACCTTTGCTCGCTTCTCACTACCAGTGATACATACATACATACATATCTTCACGCCACGTATCTTCCACAGTAGGCAGAGAGTCAAACTTCACGATCCTGACAAATATGTCTGGTTTCCTTGGCATCCATTACCTGATCTGATCGTGGAATGTCAACATTGGTCTCCTGGGTACCTAAATCCATTCAAATTTTTATTGTACATATGGTCTATTTTATACAGTTGCTTAAAACTGTAAATACGGGTGGACGTTAGAATAATAAGTATATTTTTATTGCTGGACTTATGTTTGTTAAAGAATGAATCTTCCGTACAAAGGTACTATTACTATTCCTGTATTTATGCGCACATCTGGAGAATTAGATTATCTATAACGTTCCAATTTCGGTCTATGACAGATGACAGCTGCGTGTGTCTGATGCTGATCTCGAATGCGGTGACGTATATTTTCGTATTCTGACTACAATAGTCAGAATATGATCGTACTTGATATTTTCATTTTGATATGTACTATTTTGAGATGGAAGCTCTACTGATGATAGATAGCCAACACCTATAGACATCATAGATGTTACAGGTGCAACGCTGTTCTGTGGTCCGAATATTTATGCATAAGTCAATATAAAAAAATGTGTGATAAGACAGTAAACAAACACACGGTTAACCTGTGACTAAGAGACTACCGTGGTCTGTGGCCTACAATTGTTGTATGCATATTGCCAATATAATCCAAATGTGCAAGTCTACAGGTACCCTACCCACAGGAACATAACATGACATTGTGGCTATGGCTGCAGAAATATAGTTAGTCTAGGACGAGTAGAAGCAGGGCAGCCTACTATCCCACCAGTCCCTGGGCAGGTGACGGCGGAGCTATCCGATTGGTTCTCCAAGTGTGGTTGCACCTGTGGTTGGGGTCGCTGACATTCCGCATTGTGCAGGGGTTTTCCGGTCATGAAGTATCGGAAAGTATTTGCAAAAAATACGGCGTCCCACATGCTGGAAGAGTGCGTCCCCTAGGAATCACAGCGCTATACTAGGTGAGGACTTCCCGCTGCCGAGTATTATTAAAGCCATACTTGCTAGTGACAGGTATTGGCAAAATGAGATTACCTTTGCGAAGAAGTCATGACGCAAAAGGAGACAACGGAGTAAGCCCAGGAGGACGATCCCAACTCAGGCCCGCTCCGGCGCAGGCGGACAGGGGGCACAAGAAGGCTTTAACTGAGGGAGGGAGTCCGGGAACTCTCTTCAATCAACATAGTCTCGCACGCTTGGGGAGCTCTACCTGCTCCTCACTCCTCGTTCAGAAAGAGGAGGACCGGGCCGTAGCTTCTGAGCATGGTGGTGAATGCTAAAGCGTCTACATCCCGCTCCTAGCCGGTCGGCGTGAAGGTCAAATTTTTGTTTTCAGACGGTTCGAGGTCGACGTAACCTGCTGCTCGCCTCCGAGAGCGGTGGTTACCCGTGGAGATTTTTCAGACATTAAAAAAGGCAGTCTACTACCATTAACTAATGTAAAAATTAGCATTTACAATTTATTTTATATTGTTCCATGTTTACCTTCTTATAGACAAATATTGATGTGGTATTATAGTTTGCTGTGTACCAAATACATTGAAAATACTCCAAAAACTTTAACTTGAAAATTTCACTCAGCTCTAAGTAACCTATGTTGCCTTATCACTACACAGTAATCGAAAGTGGAAGTGAAAGTGTGGAAAGGATGAGAGATGAAAGATTGACAAAGCAGATATACAATGCGAGTGTGGATAGATGTAGGTACCCGGGGAGACCAAGGTTGATATTCCATGATCATATCAATCGAATATTATCCGAGGGTGGTGTCAAGAGTCTCCGAAACCAGCGTGTTTATATGAACAGGGTAATGAATGTGAAGGAGGATAGACGGGTTTGTCAGAATCGTGAGTCTCTGCCTACCACGTAAGGGACTTGGCGTGAAGATATGTGTGAAGTAATCGTATAAAATAAAGTCGCTTCCTCTGTCCCTGTGTCCCTTTGTATGTTTAAATCTTAAAACTACACAACGGATTTTTAATAGATAAAGTGATTGAAGAGGATTTATATGGGCTGCAAAAAAAATGTTTGTAAATTTTGCTAACCAGTGTTCGGTTGGCGAAAGGTTTGTCACCTGTTTGTAATTGGAAGTATTAAAGTGAAACTTCTTTAGAGTCGTTGTGATTTCAAAACGGGTGCAACGGAAAAGCGACAGGTAAGAGACACAAATATATATTCATCTCATTCTTTTGCAGGTAAGAGACATAAATATATATTCATCTCATTCTTTTGTCGATTTACTGAAGTTTCACTTCTATCGTGTGTGAATCGCACACACACCTTTTTTTGTTTAAGGATATTCATTCATAATTATACTTTTATAAAAAACGAAGGAAGTGTTAGACGTGGATTTGATATCCGGATTGAGCTACAAATAAAAGTTGCCGATAATTTATCCACATATAACGTGGGACCTACAGTCTTCAGCTAGTTGTAGAAACCCTAGTTGCAAATCTACCTATCTCTTCAAAGACACTTTTAAAGATTTTTCCTCGTGCTGGTCCGGGCTCCATTACAGAATAGACCAACTGCCGTCCTGCCAGGCAGCTCGTAAAGGCGAGCAAAGGCTTATCGTCACTAATACCGTGACATCTGACTAGGTGGTAGACTTTCGCAGCGACTCGACCGGAGTAATGCCGACGCCTTCCTGCCGCCTCAAGGTCAGTGCTAGCTGTTGACTTGTTCGGGTTTGGAGGGTAAGTTAGCAGGTAAACTTTTGTTCGATGCCTAACATCCAGGCACTCTGGTGGACAACGCACAATTACCATTTTTAGGCGGCTTGAATTTCTTAACATCAGGAAGTTCGTGCTGTTTGTTTGCCTACCAATATCATAAAAAAGAAACCACGTAATATACAAGGATACGAAAGTGTGAGAGTATTGATATACAATATACTTCAATATTCTCATACTTCCGTATCCTACATGGCTATTAAACTAAAATTAAATTAGTTAGTGTTCGCTGAAGTCCAAACTGGTCGCTACCTATGTACTGACTACGCTTTCAACATGAACTTCGCTAATTGTATTTAAAGTTTGACACCCGTTCAATATATTCATGTATGATGTTAACATCTCGTAATTTGGTTAGTATTTGATGTATGTCTAATGACGCTGATTTATGTTGAAATTTCTGATTCGACTTCAATTAATGAGAGTTTAAAATAACTCGAATTATAAAATTTTATAAAATTACTTATGAAACATATTCGCTTAGTTTTTTGAGTTTTTAATTTTGAGTTTTCGATTTTCAGTTTATCTTTAAATTCCACTTTTTGGATTTTTTGGAAAGTAATGTTGGACTTGACTCCATGGGGTTCGATTCCCGAATATAAAGAACTTGCCTGGGACTGATGGACCAGGTTGGCGATATGCTTGTCATCTATCACATTGTGGTACTTAATGTCTTCGGCTAGAGTTGGGTGCCCTGATTTGCCCTCTACTAACCTCCTTTACTCTCGTGCCCCCAAATATGGGCGTAAAAATACGTTTTTGTAGAGTATTGTGAGTTATAGTTATGTAATACGTTGTATTAAAATATTAAAGAAAAATAACCTTGAACATTTTACTTTTTTTTACTTAAAAATACTACCTTCGTACCTGGCTACACCTTATTATATATTTACACCTAGTCTAAATTAACATCTCATGAATAGTGCTAACAAAAATAGAAATTGATTGCGCTACGAAAAATTTACAAAACCTTCTTCTATTTAAATTGTCTTCTTTCTGTCTTTCTTTAGGTTTTGGCAATCTCGTTAGTATTTTGCCATTAGTCAAATAGAAATTTGCATCAAATTTTATATCAATTATAATTAGTCATCAGTCATAAGTCGGCAGTAAGTCATGCCAGGCTCTTGGGTAAAGCGGTGGCCTTTTTACACAAGCTCATATAATGAGATTTGGCGGCAATGAGGAAATATACGATACGCTAATTTCTTTATAATTATTTAATTTGTGCACTTTCACTGAATAAAATTGTACAAAATGCCACCAGAATTGACTAATTTCACTCAAAATTAACACGAAATACAATAATTATGAAAAAACTTCGACCATCTTCTCTCTCGATGGCGCCAAAACTCCTATTTAAATTGTCTAAAACTACTTTTGTTCCCTGACAGAAAAAGACGCATACGTGTGTATTTCTGTGTCGGTCTGATGCATTATAACTTTTGAGCGGATAGACTGACTTCGATACATACTTATTTGTGTAAAAGCTGACGTAATCAAGGTTCTTAGCTACATCACGCATGGGTTTTGTTGAAGGTCACAAAAAAATCATGCTTGTGTTTCGGTATTTGATTATGGGTATGATTTCAAGGGTGTCAATTATCTGTCCGGGTCTTAGTGGTTGTATTCAAGTAAGTAGCATTTTTCATGTTGATTTTTTAAAAGTATTATAAAAGTATCTTCACGCCCATATCCTCGAAGAGGTAGCAAGAAGCACAACCAAAGCACCCACGATTAGCCGAAGACACTAAGTCCCACAATGTGATAGGTGGCAAGCCTATCGCCAGCCGGGCACATATCCAATCGCGAGCAACGTTTTTTATTAGAAAATTAGAAAAACCCAATTTTCTTTTTTGTAGCCCGACCCGGGATTCGAACCCGGGACCTAACGCAGTCGTGTCCAACAATTGAACCGCTAGAACACAGATGCAGAGAGGAAGTAATTTATCGTTATTTAACTAACTGTCCTAGGCCTTTTGTCTTCTACTGGCTACCCTACTTTTCGGACTGGATTATAACATTGTCGTTCTGGCGGCAGGAATAAGCGGTGAATCTGGGCAATTCACTACAGCGCTGATACAGCCTGTAATTTAATTGGTAATGGCCAATTCAACATATGCTCGCCTCTTACGAGCTAAATAAAAGAGAATCAGGTCGTACTATTTTTTATTCAGTGGACTCCTAGCTCCTAGCTCAAGCCAAAAGTCCGTTCCTAAACTAATTTATTGATTTTGATTAGTTTTTATTGGTTTTGATGAATTATTTCAACAAAAATGGACTAATCACTCAATACGAAGCAATTTAATGATGATGAACACGTTTTCATTCCATCAATAGTTTAATTGGTAACTGACACAAAGCTAATCAAAAAGAGATATTGTATTGAAGTGTACGTTTTGACCTCATTTACGATTTTTATGTTCTTACTAAAAATAGTGTTAGGCCTTTTTGTATAATAAAAAAAATATAAAGACCGACAATACCAACCCAAATAGTTATCTGGGGTAATTAATTCACGGTATGAGTACATAATATGAGGATGCAAAAATCCTACGGGAAAAAGCTTTTTCTGACTTTCTGGTAGTTTGCATGTGTGGAATTAAAATAAAAATCCTTATGATAAAAACAATTAAGACGTTAGGTGTATCCCAGTAGTCATTTTAAGTATGGCGTAAGGATCAGACTTAATATTCCTATTGTATTCTAAAACGCTAATAAATAAATGATAACAATATAATTCAAAATGGTTAATGAAAAAACAAAGAAATTTAAAACAGTCAAAAGTTTCCTTTATGTAAGCTTCAGGGCCTGTCCACAAAGGGCGTTTTACGTGCGTACAATTTATGTTACACCCCGATATAGCATTTTGCGTTTTACTCAGAGAGTGACTTGTATCCCCTGACTGTCGATTTGGAAATCACGGTTAGATACTGTCGATGGACAAGGCTTAAACACAAATAAATTTGACGATGTAGCGTGCAATAAATTACACAGGTTCCATAACTTATATAGTACATATTGGAATTGTGAAGACCCAGTAAAAGTACATACAACTTGTACAAATCAACTATGCACTCCGCTTGAACGTGACCCCTCCCCCGCTACCCTACGGGAACCACGCATTAGCCGCAAAAATTCAATAGCGATAGTATTTTTGTTACCGTTATTAAGTAGATCTTTTACCAGCATAAAAAAAGATAGATGAATGAAAAATTAAAATGACAAACCTCTCCTGATGCCCCACGTGAACCCCGCATTTGCCGTAAGCTCTCAGTAGCGATAGTACCATAGTTACCGTTATTAAACCAATCTTTTATCAACATAAAAAATATAAATCATTAATCAAGAAAAATTAAAATGACAAATGATGTCACAGCGCAAGGTGCACAGTTAATTCGTACGGATTTTATTGTAATTGCCTTTACGTGAAATAAATAACTATTCTATTCATTAATAAACATTTCCGTATCGGAGCTATAACGTTTTATTTCAAGCTAATTACGTCTATACGCGTGACACGCGCCTAATTCTAGAAGAAGCAATTGCGCTCGTTTTTCTCTCTCCGCGCGGTGTATACGCATAATACGCGCAAATCTTCTATCTCGCTCATTCGTCCTACGCGCGAATGCACCAACTGGATGAGTTCTATGCGCTACGCTGCGCCTTAAACGCTCTTTATGGACATGATAGAGAAAATATTACATCTATACTGAGAGAAACGTGAAAATGTGAGATTATTATTATTTATTATTTATTTATTTACATTAAAGATAAGCATATATGATTACAAATAAAGGTGCAACATAAACTCGTAAAAGTTTTTCTGTGGACCAGTGAGTCAAGAAAATTGTAACAGATGTGTTAATTATTTATTTGGAAAAAGGAGTTATTATTGCGTTATATGAATGCTATGAAAATTTGAAACATGACTGATGCGGACATTGTGCCTGTGATACACATAAGATACATCAAAATATTTTTTAATCAAAGCAAACGCATTAATCTTGCTTAGCTGCGGCAGAAACCCGTAATCCGAGCCATTTGCTATCTGACCTCAGTGACCCGCGGAGATAAAATAGAAATATCAGGCCTAAATAGACAGCTGAGGGCGTTACTACCCCGTTTACTGGATATTTGAAGCTAACCCGTGTCTTATCGGCTTTACGGAATATCGAGGGTGTAAAAATGTATTGTCGAAGTCAGTTCTCTGTTTAGTTTTATGACTAGTACTGGCAAATTGAGGCCTAAAAGTTTTTATGATTTCATTTGTGATTTGTTGTATTTATTTTAAATCCACTTCAAAAAAGGATGAGGTTATGTACGACTTCTAGATTTTTTATATCCATTTGTCATTTCTCAAGAGCTTTTAATTGTTTTATTGATTATAATAGTGCTGTACGATTACGAGCCGCCACTATTCCTCCACCTAGTCCACCCAGTAACCAGAACGCAGCACCAAATCGAGGTACGGTCTCCCGGGAGACAGCCCTTGTTGCTGGCGTTGTAGGGAACAGTCCAATCCATCTAAATAATGATGTCTCGGGTTGAGCACTCTGCTCGGCCCACAAAGCCCGGAGAAGTTGTAAGAACCGCGAGGTTGGCAACACATTAGTCATTCAAAAAAAAAAGTGCAGTACGGATTAGGTCATATTTATAAGTCTTATGGATGTGATTTATTGAATTCTTTCCATACTTTGTACTTGGTGAAACTCATGTATTTTTAATATACGAAAACACTTACACTTTTTCACTTTGTACAATTTTATATAAATCATGAAATAATTGTATTAGCCAACCGGTTTTGCTTTTACAGCATCTTCCTCTGATCTGGAACTGATACTTGAATCTCAGGGAGATCGACGAAATAACTTTTTTTTGTGTACGTAGATGAATTACTCATAAAACGGTATCTATTTCGATTATGGAATTCTAGAAGCAAAAAAAGAAACTTATGTAAAATGCACGTGTTTCTCACTGTAGTAGTGTAATTAGAAGGTTCACAAGCGAAAATGTCACTTTGGAATGGAAACACACTATGTGTTGTAGTTTTTGGTATTAGGGTAAAAAAATGTCAATATTGACGTTTTGGACCCCTCATTTTATTTGTTTTTTTTTTATAACATTGGAAGGCGAACAAGCAGACGAATTTCCTGATGATAAGGATGATAAGAAATTCACGCTGCCTAGAGACACCAAAGGTGGTAATGTTGCGTTGCCAACCTGAGACAGGGGTGTTAGACCTCGAGCAAAAGTAAGTTTACCGGCTACCTTACCCTCCAAACCGGAACACGTCATGACGTTATGGCGGTAGGAATAAGTAAGACGGTGGTACCAATCCGGGTGAGTCGCTGCGAAAATATACCACCTAGTCAGATGTCACGGTGTTAGTGACAGTAAGCCTATGCTCGCCTTTAACGAGCTGCCTGGCAATAAGGCAGATGGTCTATTGTGCAAAATAGCCCGGACCAACATTTGATTGTAAAACAACTTGTCAATATGTCAATTATAGACAACCGAAATCAATCATGTAATTGTCTGATCAGTTACCCACCTGATGGCTAGTAAGAGGCTAGCATAAGTAACATGGGTAATTACTAAGGTACTATACAGAAACTTGCTCGGGTTCACTATCACCTTATCTATATCTGCCGCCAGCAGCTTAGCACCATAGATCACAGAACAGCGATACACCTATAAACATAATTAACGCCTATATCGGAAGAGACAGGCAAAGACACAACCAGGGCACCAAATACTAGCCGACAACACCAAGTCTCACAATATGATAGGTGGCAAGCCTATATCACCTCTTGGGCACATCCAATCCCGGCAACATTATTTTGATAAAAATATTCAAAATACATGTTTTCAACTTTGAAGCTATCTAAATCTAACCTGGGACTTTTTGTAGGTCTCACTGTTCTGGGTTAGGGCACATGCCGGACTCCCAGGCAACGAACGCGCCGACGTTCTGGTCGCGACGAATGGAACAGGAGGTATCAGGCGGAAGGTACTGCGGTGACTACCAAAATGTTCCTACCAGATGCCATCATGCAACCCGTATGGGTTCATAAAGAAAGTAACTCCTACAAATATTCTCACCCAAGTCCTAACTGGCCACGGCGGTTTCGGTGAATACCTTTACCACTTTAAATGCAAGGAGTATTCAAACTGCATCTGCGATAGCGAGTCCGTCGAAACGGTAGCGCATATATTGTTTTATTGTCTCCAGAACGCACAAAGTAAATATGAACTAGAACAAGCGATAGGCACAGCCATAAACGAAAGTAATGTAAATGAACTTATACTAGAGAAAGATAAACAGGATAAGATACTACCAAAATTGCAAATAAAAATTACTTTATTTATTAGATTAATTATTAAATTAGAAATTAAAAATAAACATGTGCTGAACGTTATATTAATAATATTATTGTATCAGCTATAAAACTTAGTTTTTAAAATATATAGAATAGTATTGTATAATATAGAAATAAGTTAGTAAACGTAAGCACAGATATTAAATTGAAAAAGGAAGAGTATCAAGAAAGAAGAACAACAGAATTACGGGAGATAGTGTAAAATTATTTCAACGACCTAAATAAGTAAACACTAAAGTAGTTAGCATAGTTTTTTTTAGGCTTATGTTTTAGAGGGGTTTTGTTCAAAGACATGTCAACCCCATCGTACCCGATCACACTTTTGTCCCTCATATTACAAAAAAAAATAATGTAAAAATATAAAAATAAATACTTAATAATAATTATACTATACCTAAATTTGTCAACTAGCTAACCAATGTCGTTAGCTAGTTGACAAAATTTTTTTGCCAATTCTGTGTTTGGACTTAACAAAATTTCCTGCACTAAACCTACACTGTTTTCGTTTAACTGAAATTCTTGCACCAGTAATGTTCTTTCATTTTTGTTCCAACCACATTCCATCGGCAAATGTTGCACATCTTCTATCTTATTACAAAGTTCACAATTAGGTGAATCTTTTTTTTTCATTAGGTATGCAAAATTTGCAGATGGATAATGTCCAAAACGTAGTCTTATTGCTAACTTTACATAATTTCTATGGACACCAGTTAGCACAGTTGGGAATCCCACCCATTACAGTATGAATGAAAGCATGAAAGAAAGAAACAGTAAGTAGCGTGGAAGTACGAGCAGAACACATGCGAGAACTTATATGAAAGAGCAAACAGAATAAAAAAGACCCTATGTTGGAATATAAGGGAACTAGTAAAAAAATAATAATAATAAAAAAACCTGGGACCTTTAGACGTCAAGTCCGACGCGCGACCGCGCGATTATGACCGTTAGACCACAGAGAATATATTTTAATCCTTGTCACGATGAAATCTGAACATTTTACAATGTCAGTTAGATGTGCATTGATTTGCCTTTTAAATAAACAAAGGAGTTGTAAGATTTGCTGTAAGATTAATGGCTCACGTTCTTGTGCTCAGTATATTAAACGTCTATCCCTGACAGGAATTATATTGAGTAGTGTGAGGATGTCAGCTTCGAATGCAACTTGCGTCTCTCACGGGATCACGTCCATGATGTCTTTAGGGAGATAAGTATTTTATTTCCTGTAAGCTGTTGCCCGCGGCGTTGCCAGCAGGGTTAATTTATGGGACATTTTTTAAGGATAAAAACTATCTAATATGTAAAGCCATGTTACCCTCTATGTGTGTACCAAATTTCATAGAAATCGGTTCAGCAGTTTTTGTGTGAAGGAGTAACAAATAAACAAACAAAAACATTAGCTATTTCCCGCGGCTATACAAAGTTTTTAGCTTTCTCCGGAGAATTTATGGAGTCATCTAAACAAAATGAAACCTATATCTTCTCAGTTATTAACAAAAAAATACTGTTTTTTTCTTATTGGAAGGCAAACGAGCAGACGGATTTCCTGTAAAAATTCAAGCCGCCTAGAGACACCGAAGGCGGTAGTGGTGCGTTGGCAATCTAAGGCCGGGATATTAGGCCTCGAGCGAGAAAGAATCATCCCATTATTTTGTAGGTAATAGATACAAATATATATTCATTTCATTCTTTTGCAGGTAAGAGACATAAATATATATTCATCTCATGCTTTTGTCGATTTACTGAAATTTCACTTCTATCGTGTGTGAATCGCACACGCACCTTTTTTTGGACCTCAAATTAAGCAAAATAATTATATGCCTGTGTTACGAGTTAGTAGTCACCGATGCTAATACAAAGAAATTTTCAAATTAATACCTGAAGAAATTCAATGAACAGACATCAAGATATCTTGATGTTTATCATAGAGATGTCTGTCCTCGTCGGAAACCCAACCAGAGGCTCGCGGTTGGTCGGTGGTGTTAAGCATGTACGCAGTACGCTAACCCCTCGACTAACGAGGTGTCTTAATTGTAATTCGTCAAATAAATTATTTTTGTTTTTTATTTTTTTTAGGTTTATGTTTAATTTTTGTAACAAGTATACGAGTACTTACCTAATGCGATCAAATTCTTTCGTTTTTTAATTGGTAGTTTTTCTGTGTATGCTATCTACTGTAAAACTAGCATGATAGTGAAATGTAGATTTTACTGGTAAGGCTTAGGAATCAACTACATGAGTTGGTAAATAGATATGGCAACAGTTTACAGGGTTTTTTAGGAATATATCGTTTCAGTTTACGATGTCCTTTGTTTTAGGTGATGAAATATTATTGTTTTACCAAAATAAATAGTACAAAATTACGGTAAAGCGGTACAACCGATGTGAAAGCGGGACAATAAAGCTGAGATCGTGACGTATTTTCACAATAATACTTACCTACTACACTGTCGAATATACTTAGACAATTCTATTTTCTGTACCAAATTGCTGAATTACAGTTGGTCCTACAATTCCGCAATAATACTGTATAATTTTAAAGAGTTCAGTCAGTTCTATACTTTCAGTCAAATTGCTGCACAACAATGGACCCGGTTTCTGCCTACCAATTAGTCTCATCGAGGAGATTAAATTGTATTACAACTCCGAGTCGTAGCTCCCTTCATCAGGTCGAAGTCGCGTCGATAGCTAAAGTCACAAAGAAGTCAAATGTAGTGTTGTGTGTGCTTAAACTTTCATATTAAAGTAATAATACCATAAATAAGGGACCGCTTCCTGAAAGTGCTTTCTCTTATAAGTGCCAGGAAGACAAACCATACCATAGGAGTAGGTATTTGAGAATACATTTAAAGATACAGTTTTAAACACTACCTTAAAAGGATATGTTTTTCCTCCCATGCATAGATTGAGTGTTTCTGATGCAAGGCCTGCGTGTCACCTTGTTTGGCAGTAAGACCATCTTTTGTATCCTAATACAGGTCAATTATGTCGCATATGATATATCTTTACTATTTTATGAGTTTTGTTCCATACAATAAAAAGTTCATTCGTTCATTTATTCATACAGGCCATAAAAATAAAAATATTTCCTTCGGTCAGTTATGTGGAAAGAATGGAAGATGAAAGACAAAACAAATATAAAAAGCGAATATGGCTGGGAGTAAGTACCTGGAGAGATATCTCCGTGT
>NJDC01003088.1:39803-68171 GCA_002245475.1 Calephelis virginiensis
AATACGACAGTTTAGGGTTCAAGACTAATAGATGGCGGCACAATAACAGGAGACAAAAACCACTACAAGAGAGCCCTCTATTTAAAGAAATATTACTGTACTCTGTGGAGCACTAGCTGTCAAATAAGGACATAGCTTTACAGCACAGAACAATATCACTCACAGAGAAGAACTGTATCTACATATACAATAAATGCAACCATAGCCTTACACAGCTACGAGACAGTGGCGCCCCGTAGGTATAGCAAACGAAAACTACTAGGAACGGTTTTTTTTTATATTTAATTACTTTTTAATCAATCACGAATCAATTAATGTATTTATAATAATGGCGGCTTCGGATTTCTAACAAACTCGCAGGCCAGTGTAACCGGTTATTTTAAATAAATAATATGAAAAATCAGCAATTCCCTAATTAATTGATTAATAACCTATTTATTAAAATATAACGTATATATTATAAATAACAATATTTTAATAACACTTGTATGTATATTATTTTTTTGGTAGTGCAGCCTATAGCAGCACACACGCATGAAAACATTTTGTATGTGTTAAGTGCGAAAATACGTCTATACGAGAAACAGGAGCCTGCTTTACAGCCTGTAAATCAACAGTAACAATAGGAATTAGTCCATTTTTCGCGCATTGTTTATCTTTACTGTTTTCCTCTCGAGCCATCTTTTTCAGTTCAAGATGACGCTGATAAACTTCTTCAGAGACATTGCCCATTTTAAAACCACATAAGAGGTCACAAGCGTCTTTCTTAGGTTGGAACAAACCTATGTTTTCTTCTGTCAAAACGTCACAAAAAAGGCTTTCTTGAAACAACAGGTTTAGATGACGAAGATTCCACGTATGAATTATAAAACTGTGATTTAGATATTGGATATTTAGATATTAAAGGCTCTAAATATTGCTTTATATAGGACCTTTGACTGGAAGATGGTTTTTAATGGAATCTTGCTTACTCGTTATACTTACTAGTGAACACATACTCACATTTGCCTGATTCTCTTTATTTTCTCCATCACCAGATCAACTGCAAACCATCAATGCCTTTAAATCAAGGGTATTTATAAATGTTACAAACAGACTTTTTCTTTTTTGCCTTCTATTTGAAAATAGTACGCTTTGAAACTACACCGCTAGGAATCGCTACCTTTATTTTTTCTCCGAGTCTTAGTTTTATCGACCATAGAAGACACAATATTTTTTTCCACTATGACATGTTCCAATTTTTTTAAAAAATAGACAGTCTCATCTCTTCCACCAGGTGTGAACAAAAAAATATTTTGCTACGAGCACAAAACTGTGATTTACATTGAGGACCCATGCTTCTCTTAGGCTTAGATTCAGTTTGTCAGTATTTATCATTATTTTTTTATACCTAAGATATTCTTTTCCTAACATTCTATTTTTTCGGCTATTTTCTCTTTTCCATGTTAACCGGTCAGCTTTTCTTTTTCTTGATCTTGAATGTCTCCCAACATCAGCATCAGTATCTCTCAGGAAACCATTCAATATTATCTGACGATTTGATTAGCCGTACGTTTGTTGAGATAGTGGAAAATAATCATGGTCAACAACAGTCATCTGTCGAAAAATCTAACAGTGACTCAGTGACTCAGTGACAGCGTTTTGGAGATCTGTTAAGCTAGAGACAGGTTTCAAAGTATCCCAGTCAGCTACAAAGTCTTAGATATTCGTACCTGTACACTGAATACTGTGTTTGAGAGGTTTTTGATATTTAAGTACATTACCCCCACGTATTTGATCCAAAATGTAGTTTCTTTTATTAATAAGTGCTTGGCGTCGTCTCTGAAGCTCTTATAGAGTGACTGCATCATTATTGACGTTGGCATGTTTCTCGTCGACCTCCGACTTTTCTTCCATAATTGTCTAAAACGAAAGTAAAAAAAAATGATAAATATTCGAAAACTACTTACCCACAAATTATAATAATTATAAAAACTAAGTACTTGTATGCTCTAAAATTAAAGGACATGGAAACAAATATATTTTCAAATACTCCGTGTTGCTCCAGGCTCCTATGCAGTAAAAACCATCTGCCTACCTGCCTGGAATTTTGTAAGAGGTAAGCGGAGGGAGTAGTTGGTAAACTTACTTCTGCATTAAGACTAACATTACGGGCTCATGTTGACATTGCACCATTAACATCTTTGACATCGATCGGTTACGTGTATTTCTTACCGTTAAGAAATCCACACACTTACATATATCTTCACGTAAATTCCGTTACCAGGTAGGCAGAGAGTATCGATTACCAAACCTCACGTTCTGACAAACCTGTCTAGCTTCCTTCACATTCGTTACCCTTTTCATACAAACACGCCAGTTTCGGAGACTCTTGACACTACTTTCGGATAATATTTGACACCTCGTTGGTCGAATGACTAGCGTACACGTCTACCTAGACTGACCAACCGAGGCTCGGGTTCGATTTCCGACGGGGGCAGGCGTTTGTGTGATGAACATTTTCGCGTCTGTGTGTTTATTAAATTTATTTTGGTATCTATTTAAGTATTTCTATGTATTAGTGTCGTTGACTAACAACCATAACACAAACATATAATTTGGGTCTAGATTCAATTCGTGTAAATTGTCCTAGAAAAAAAATGACATCTGATCGTGAAATGTCAATCTTGGTCTCCCAGGGTACCCACATATGGATGGCCACATTCGCATTGTATATCTGATTTGATAGTTATTATTGATAACAAATATTATAATCAAACGTAGAAATGAAAACAAAAATATTTATTTAGGTAACATAAACAATATGTGTAGATGTATATTGTATTTTTTTACATTTATGTTTTATTTAATTTTAAAAATTAGTATTGTTTGTTCTATCCAGCATAAACCAAACCTAGCCCGTCAGGAGCAGATAAGGCAAAACGAAACTAGGTATATTATATTTGCTTTGCTTTAACTGGCGCCAAACCTAGCCAGTCAGAAAAAGAAGGTGTAACAAAATATCCTCGGCAATTTGATTAAAATGATTTATTTTAACCACAACAGCAGTTTCTTATTATTGGCATCCTATGCCAATAACTGGCTTCTTCTCTTTAATTAGACGAATATTTAGTTATTATTCCATTAGATAAAACCGGGAGCAGATAAGGCAAAACGAAACTAGGTATATTATATTTGCTTTGCTTTAACTGGCGCCAAACCTAGCCAGTCAGAAAAAGAAGGTGTGACAAAATATCCTCGGCAATTTGATTAAAATGATTTATTTTAACCACAACAGCAGTTTCTTATTATTGGCATCCTATGCCAATAACTGGCTTCTTCTCTTTAATTAGACGAATATTTAGTTATTATTCCATTAGATAAAACCGGTTTCAAAAACCGTTTTCCTCAAAGTGAATAACATGAAATTTATACATTTTCCAATAACTGGCACAGTGCCAATAACCCTAAATCCAATTATTGACACTGTGCCAATAATTGGGTTACATGTATTATAATAAATGGATGATTTAAGAAATAAAATGAAAACTAACAAGAAGATTGAAAATAAAGGAAAACGAGGAGAAGAAAGAAAGAAATATGACCTGGAGAACTTAAAAAAGAACCTCCATGCAATCCCAGAATACTGGACGAAACCATCTTTCCAGCGTGGTAGTCCCGCTAGTGATGGTAATCAAAGCCGAAGAACCAATACCGGCACCCGCAGTCAACGTAGAGCCTACGAATACCAACAAAATAAGGCCTACGGAGGAAATTGGGCTAATGCGAAGGAAATTGAAGAAAGGCCCGCTAAACCGAGAGGACAAACGGCAAGGAGTGCAGGTTGGAAGATAAAACAGCAAGAGAAAAGAAAGCCTGAGAGGAAGAACGATGCTGCAACTTCTTACGACTTCCGTGCTAAGGAAGATACCGCTCCAGTAGATGAACCCTTGTATGATCTTGGTCCCCACGCCAGTTCCATTCCGGTCCAGGAGACCTATTCTCAAAATTTCGACTTCTCTGGATATGTAGATCAAATCGAATGCACTTACGCTGCCCTGCGGGGAATAGATTCCCGTCTTGAAAGACGGATGCCTTTCTCAATGTTTCAACATTCAATGTGCACAATATTGAACTGCTATCTGATGGACATAACCCTAGACAATGGTGAAAGGAATATGGGTGCTGGGAAATGCCAGGACTTGTTGCCTGAGGACCTTTGCATACCTGAAAACTTATACCATTTTCTGGTAAATGTAGGAAATACCACCACAATTAATGGTGAAGAAATTCGCATGAATATTCCAGATATTGCTGTTCCACAAGCGCAAGACAGAGATATACCAGCTGGTTCATTTGGCCCGGTCAACGCACAGAACCACAATGTTTACGAGTGCTATGAATCTCCATTGATTACTATGAACCGGGTTCTGAATACGCGCAGAGCACATGGGGCACCGGAAATTCCGCCATTACCAGCGGCGATGATACCGGCAGGGAGTGAACCTACAGTAAATCTCCTTGACCATGGACCCCCTGACATCTTACATGTTGAAGCCCGACAGAGAATTGAAGGATTCGAATTTTCCAGAAGGAAATTCTGAAGCTGCCAGACTCCGTGTATGCACGGAGCTGATGAATCGAGTCAGTACGGTCTTGTTTGAGTTGCGAGGCCGCTACAAAATGAGAGACATTGGACGTACATCCCCAAGTCTCCGTAATTATTTTCAGCCTAAGAATATTCCAGGCTATCTTCAGTTTGTCCGAGTTCCCGAAGCCACTCCAGACAATCAAAGGCTAAGGAAAAAGCAAGTACAAATCAGAGGCCAATCCGCTTTTGATTCAGTCACTTTTGGGCAAGTTAACATGTACTGTCTACACCGTGAACGCATTAATAACGCACGTGGCGCATGTTACACTATTGGCGGAGCGTTGCCGAATGGATGGAATGCCACTATCAATTCGAACTTTAACCTACATGCAGTTAAAAGTGGAATGAGCAAGAAACAAGCAGCTAGGAAGTATCAGGTACCTAGATCAATCATACAGTTTCGGCTTAATAATCCTGACAAAATAAATCCTCACCCTGGTCCTACTACAGTATTAACAGATGAGGAAGAAAATATTCTCGTTAATTGGATTATACAAAGTTCGAAAAAAGGATTCCCTCGCCGGAAAGAAGATATTCAGTATAGTGTCTCTGATTTTTTAAAGAAGAATAATAGGCCTAATCCTTTTAAATATCACGTTCCAGGTGACAAATGGTTAAAATTATTTTTAAAAAGACATCCTGAGGTTGCTGTTCGTACTCCCAAATCTGTCACAGCTCCAAGCTCCGTGGTTTCGGAAAATGATATAAGAGCTCGGTTTCATGGTATTCAAACATATTTAAAAGATAATGCAATGTTTGACATTTTATCAGATCCCAGTAGAGTTTTTAACGGCGACGAAACAAATTTCTTTTTGTGTCCTAAGACAAGTGTGGTTCTAACGTTAAAAGGCGATAGACACGTTTATAAAATAGACGGAGGTCATGCTAAATCTTCCATAACAGTAATGTTTACTTTTTTTGCCAACGGCGATTTAATCCCTCCAATGATAATTCTGCCTTATAAGCGCTTTCCTGGAGATATAGCTACCAAAGTTCCAGAAGAATGGGGTATCGGGTTAAACGATAATGGCAGGATGAAGGCGGAATTATTTTATGATTACATAAAAAATATACTGCATCCATATCTTTTAAAATAGGGTCAAATGTTTCCAATCATGTTATTTGTAGATGGCCATAAAACTCATCTCACGCTGCAAGTTAGTGAACTTTGCACCAATTTAAAAATTATACTTATCGCTCTTTACCCTAATTGCACTCGTATATTGCAACCTGTTGATGTAGCAGCATTTTTTCCTTTTAAATGTGCCTGGAAGCAAAGTGTTCTTCGATGGAGGCGTGATCACCCACCACAGGCTCTGACCAAAGCAGATTTTGTGCCTATTTTGAAAACTGCCATAGATGTATCTTTAAAACCTGCCACTATTAAAAATGGTTTCAAAGCTTGCGGTCTCTTAACATGGAATCCTGATGTGATGTTGGATTATACAAAATGCTTGGGCAATTCCAAGGGAAAAGAAACAAGCCAGCCTCACTGTACAAATACTGATGCAACCGATAGAAACCGAATGACGAAAGAATATTTTATTAATATTGTCGGAATGAAAAATATAAATAAAATAAACAAAAAAGATATAGATTTGATACTGGATGTACCTGAACTTCTCCAAAATCTTTGGGAGTTTTTTGGAAATGCCTTACCAGGATCAATAAAAACAAATATTGAACCTCGTCCGATTTCTAATAATGAAACTTGGAAAGCCCAATGGTACAAGAACACTTGGATATTGAAAACATAAATGTTGTTTTCGCAGATAATGTTGAAGAAAATAATGAAGTTTCTAACATTCCATATTCCCATGAAATTGAAATACAGAACACGAGCGAGCCTAACTTACCTGTCGTCTCGGTGATTTCAAAACAACATTTAACATTGTCGGCAAATAAGATCGCATCTACTTCACTGCGCAAAACTCCAATTAAACTAAATTTGACACAGTACAGTTCAATGATATTCTCATCCTCCCTAAGACACCACAACGCAAAGGAACCAAAATTTCAGAAAAGATACCCTTTGTCTTAACATCTGAAGAATAGCAATGAATTAATACAGAAAAGAAAAAGGCCAAAGAGATAAAAGAAGAAGGTAATGCCTTAATGAAAAGGAAATTAGAGCGAGAACAAAAAAGTTACAACAGGTTCAAACACAAGGAAAAGGAAAGGGTGAAGGGAAGAAAACTGGAGACATACATAATGTTAAAAAAAAATTAATGACTAAGGAATTTTACTCACCCTCACCCCACGTTAACGATAAAGCTCAAAGTATACAAAATAGAGCTCAATTTGATGTGATTGACCCATCTATTGAAAAGCAAGAAGATTACAGTCTTCCTTCTACTTCGAGAGGGATAGTAAAAATATGTTTTACAGCAAGTGAAATTTTCAAAATGCTAACAGATTCAGATGAAGATAATTAAACATTTGGTGTGATTTGTTAAGACTTATTCGTTGATTTAATATTAATACTAAGGCTAAGGTAATATCTTCTGTTATGTTTTTTATAAAGTTTATTTTTTATAAATTTCATCCCAATGTAAGCCTGATGTTTTATTTACAAAATAACACCTAAAATCCTAAAATTAAACGTTAAATCATATTAATCCATTAAACAATATAATCAGCATAAAGAGTGCCATTAATTGGTATTAATCTTGTCAATAATTAAAATGAAAGGTGCCAGTAATTAGCATTTCCATAACAAATATTTAATTTATTTTTTTAAATTTATTTCTGAAACCAATTATTATTATTAACATAAAAATAAATAATAGTTAATATGGCAAATATCAAACTTGAATAATAATTGACTCGGGTTATTTAAATACTAAATAAAATTAAATCTCTCCTGATATAGGTCTTAACCTCCTGAGGCTTCTTGACGGGTCATATCTGGTACGTCCGAAATAATAAAACATTGTGCGTTTCGTGCTGGCTTAAACTAACCTTAGTAACCTAAGTAACCTTAAGTGAAACGAAACGTTAAGTCATTGTCAACATATTGACTGATAGAGTTGACATATGCTGTCATTCGGCGTTTGCTAACATGGCGGACAAGAGCAGACCTACGCGAACGCCGGGTAGTAGACGTAAGTGATTCGTTAATATCAAATGTATTTGGCATATCATGACAAAATATACTTACGTATTTGAACAATTATTGAATAACCTAACAATTATCCTATTACATTCGTATCAAAAGTAAAAAATAATAGCCTAGCACGCCGATTTATTTCGATGTTCCGCCAGTGGAACATACGGTCCAAATTAATATGATTGATGTGCCACATATGGTTCATTCGTTTTGAATAGCATGTATCTTATTTTTTTCATTTTTGGAAGAAAGTGACATTTTTGCAGTTTTAAATGAGTCGGATGGAGATTTCAGCGCTGCTTCGGATAACGATGAATCATATTACCCGGAATGAGAATTAAACCGGCCATATAGGGTTATCTCTAGTAGTTCTGATCCAAACGATGAGATATCACTTAGCGATTATGTCTATTTACCATCTCCATCTAGAGAAGATAGTTAGCTATAGTTTTAAGTAGGGCGACAAGAAGATCTCGAAAAAGGAGAAAAGCGAGAGGAAGAATAGCAAGTGGTAGGGCCGAAGAAAGAATAGGTGAGCCATCTATTTCATTAACAAATTTCAGATATGTTTGTCTAACTGTGACACAATTCCAAAGCCCAAATTATATACGAAGATACTTAGAAAACTGGGAAAGGTTTCAGTTTTGGATGACTATTTAGATAATGATATTGTTGATCTAATGGCTAAAGCAACAAATCGAACTTCTGTATTACTAACTCAAAAAAATATGGCATTGAACGTTCGCCAGCTAAAAGTATGTTGTGGAATTAATACGGTAATGGAAAGTATATACTAAAAATATACAATTTTAAAATTTACTACCTCCAGAAGAACGTACTATTCATGAAGAGGAATGCATTTCAAGGATTTAACACATGAAAAGAAGTGTTCCTATTGTACCCCTACCCACGGTCCATAAGAGATTAAATAGGGCTGACTATATGTCAAAGATAGTTGATAAGAGACAACGATGTCGAAATAACGCTTGTGGTTTTAAGGCTGACGTTGTATGCAGTAATTTCAATATCGAATCGAAATTACTCAGTTCATTATTCTTTGCCAGTCGATTTGGACAAAAGCAATGTAATTAAAGTATGTAAAACCATGTTCAAAAATACTTTGAACGTAAGTAATCAGTTAATTCAAAGCGGAATTGATAAATACAATGTTACCATAGGAGCATGTGCAAATGATAAAAGAGGCGTACATTCCAATAAAATTAAAGTCTTAACTGAAGCTGTTGTTAATGGCGTTTGTAATCGCGTAAATCATTCCAGCCTGTCGAGTCACATTACACCCGAAAAGATTTCTAACAAGATGTACCTTGATAGTGATTTGACTTTTGTGAAAGTGTTTAAAATGTACCAGGAATGGACTGCTGGAAATAAGATTCATGACAAAGTTAGCACGATTAGGCGTAGTGAGCTCTCACACGAATATAGGATTTTTTATTCCTAAGAAGGATCAGTGCGATATAAGAGTGCACTGCAAATAAAAATAATACAACTACAACGAACGGTTCGTAAACTGATCATATCAAATTATATTCGAAACAAAAACATTGCTAAATCACTAAAATCAGAGGATAAAAAATAGCACAAACTGAGCCAACAAAAGTTGCAACAGTAACATTTGATTTTCAAAAAATTATTTCAACCCCACACGGTGAAACCAGTTCTTATCATTATAAATGCAAGTTATCCGTTTTTAACTTCATAATATTTGAAACAGGAAACAAAAGAGGAATATGTTATATGTGGGATGAGACGATAGCGAAACGAGGATCCAACGAAGTGGCTAGCTGTTTTGACGATGACATGATTAAAGTTGCGGCAAGAGGCGTTAAAGATATACGCTTATGGTCTGATAATTATATGGGCCAAAATCGCAATCGCTCAGTATTTTCAATGTAATTACATGCTGCAAAAATACTGAAAGTGCATGTATGTCACTGATTCTTAGGAAAAGGCCATACGCAGCAGGAAGGTGACAGTGTGCATGCATTAATCGAACGGTCTTCAAAAAGAAAAATGATTTATACACTTCTTGAATGGTATACTTGTGTGAGGTGGTGCAAAGTTAATGAGGAGCCCTACGAAGTAATTGAAGTCTCTGCAAACGATATTTTAGATTTTAAATCTTACACAAATCAATACACATGGATCAAAAATGTTAACAACGAAAATGTTAAATGGAATCAGATCAGGGAGATAAAAGTGGATCCAAGTGATCCTTTGTCATTCATTACAAATATGATTTAAATTAAACTCAGTCTTTGTCAATAGATTGGTCATATGAAAACGGAAAAGTTCTAAATGAAGGTATGTATGTAGTAACATACCTACATTTAAAACTTTTTCGTAAGAAACTTTAGTAGATTTGTAGGGACTAAAATTGAGTTTCGGAAATCCGAAACGGGATTGTGCAAAGGGAATCCGCATGTATGTCACCTATGAACTCTGTGATGTGCGGCGGCCCTTAAAATCGCGCGGCCGTTCCTCGCAAGATGCGACTCGCTCGCGCCATGACCTTGAAGACATTTAACACACGTTCCGTGCAGTTACATCAATCTACTTACCTAAGTTTTCGCCGCCGCGAGCCGAACAAAAGTACCTACTTCATTAATAATTAGTAATAGGTAAAACTACCTGTTCGATTTTTATGAATATGATGTTTTATTATTAATGAAAAATATTATTTATACAATTTAAATAACTTGATGAAAAATGCCATCAAAAATGTAGTTAAAATGTTATTTTTATTCAAGCTGTGTTTTAATAGTTTTTCATGACTTAGTAACAGTTGTTGTACCTATTAAACTAATA
The DNA here is from genome assembly GCA_002245475.1 of Calephelis virginiensis. Lineage (NCBI taxonomy): Eukaryota > Metazoa > Arthropoda > Insecta > Lepidoptera > Riodinidae > Calephelis > Calephelis virginiensis. The sequence continues at coordinate 50,369 of NJDC01003088.1, forward strand.
ATAACATACTAACTGGACCCAGTCGTTAAGTTATTTTAACCGACTACGATTTTGATTAAAAAATTAGGTAATACCTACCGTATTATTTTTTTTTAAACAATCTAACATGAAACACCTAGTTGTTTTTATTGTGCATACCACACTTTATCAATTCTAACCCTTACAATGGTAGGTAAGCGTCTTGGGATTAGAGTAGGTAGCGCTGGTCATGGCGAGCGCATCACAGAACACCTTAGAGCGCATTCGTACACTATGATCAGCTGAGAGCGTTCGTCGACCCCAAGCGTTTTATCGACATTAAATCCCGACATCAGAACCATTTGGTCGGATCTCAATTTTTTCAAAAATCGTATTTTTACTGAATCATTTCAAGATTTTTTTTCTCTTTCTGTCTAAGTGATATCTTTCTATCTCTTTTATTTCTAAATATCGTTCACGTAGAAATGGTTGGATATCCACAATAGACTAGAGCCATACAGTCTGAAATTAGTTTAAAATGTTTTCGTTCTGAGACTGTCTATAACAAGATTTATTTTACGTTTTCATGTAAAGATGAGACTTACAAGAATTATGATTTGTATGCCTCATTTTAACAACTTACTACTTGGCCCTGGAACTTTTCGCTCCCGTGAAGTCATTTGTTAATAACAGACCTTATGGTTCGGAAGTCTTATACGAAAACACTCGTCAAAAAGAGACGACAATATAGTAATCGCTAAGCAAAAGCGAGATAAAACATAAACATGTGATCGACCACCCGCGCATTCTTTCTCCGCCTCAGTGTTGTGATACATTACGGCATCTAAGGACGTCTTTCGTTTTGATTACTTATTATATATTTTGTGTCACTGTCAGTTAATTATTGATTTGTATGTGCAAGTATTTAACAGTATAAACAATTAATAATGGCACTAGGAAAATACTGGATCAGTTAAAATTGAAACAAAATCACGTCGAAGGTAAGAAAATAACAATATTATTGGCAAAATATCCTTGAAATGTCGTTTATTCGACATATAATTAATATTTTTTTGATTTATTTAGATGGTACGTGTATTCCCAATGATAGAAGACTGTCGGCACCTCGTCTGGGAGAAGGTAAATTTTGTTTTATTTATTAAACTGTAGTTAATTTTAAATAACTACATAGTCGTCAGAGTAGGAACAGTTTGTCCAAAGTTTCTTGGCGAGTCTGATATAGGCTTTTTGAACTTTACGTTTAGTCGCCAACCACTGAACCATTGAACTATCTCTTATATTTACTTATACTGTATGTACTTATACCTACACTGTATATTTTTCAATAGTTTAGTTTATATTGGTAGTTTACGGTAGACAGGGTTAAATTTAATTATAGTTTTTTAAATGTTACGGTAATAAGTAATTAAACTAGTTATAAATATAAATAATTGGCTTAAAATTTAAAACATATGTAATTAAATAATATTTTTTATAAATGTTAAAATATTTGCACACTAAAATATAGTAGAATATGTTGATATACTTAAATGTTTTTGTAACATCTCATTTACAAACATAATTCGCAAATAAATAACTTTCTTTTTTTCTTTCTACAAAAGTTAATTTATATTAGCGATAATAGTTTTAGATTATTAATAAAAAAATCTGCGTGAAAGTTGGGTAAACCTGTGTTTAGATTTGCAATGAAACTTGGGACGAACTATGTCTAAATATGGAATTCCGTTTTCTTGATTTGCCAAAGTATTTCATGTATTTTTTTTATTCACGGATTGGTTTTAATAAAGTCAGATCACCTGTCTTAAGTAAGTTTCGTTTTTCAGATATATCCTCACCAGTCAGACAAGAAGATTTTAGGAGCGATGACAGTATGGCAGATAAAGATTATTGCCCTAGTACATCTTCAACCAATTCCGAAACATTCAAACATAAAAGAGATGAAGTGAAACGTTTCTTATTTAAAGAATTCGATGACCTAATCAAACTGAACGATCTCATTGCAGTACCGGTTAGTATTAACGAGTCTGCTGGTACATTAAATAGTCCTGAAGACTGCATAATTAATGATCGAGTAGAGTTTGAAAGTATTGAGGCTTTTATTGAACAAACAAGTCCACAACATTATCAGATAATAAATAATACTGAATCTAATATTGAAGCATTTCAAAGCCCCATAACTAAAACCCAACCAACTGCAGATTCATCAACAAAAAAAGTTCCCAAAAAACGACAAAGAAATAAAGAAAATTGGCAAAAAAAGGCAAGATTACATATGGAAAGGCCTATCAATCCAAAGTTGCAAAGAAGAAAAAAGAAGTTGAAGCCCGGTCTCTGAAACGAGCTTGTGCATGTAGAGCTAAATGCTATGAAAAACTTAGCGAAGAAGTTAGACAAAAAATATTTGAACATTTTTGGTCTAACTGTAATAGTTGGGATCAAAGAAGGCAATACGTTGCAGAGAGTCACTAAAACTGTCAAAGTGAGGACAAGGATAAGTAGTTCTTTTGAATCCGACAAAAGAAAATTTAATTATAACTACAGCCTTAAAGTGAATGACGACATTATTAGTGTATGCTAAGTAATGTTTTTGAATACGCTTTCAATTGGCGAAAAATACGTTAAAATTACTATCAGTAAAAAAACTGAAAGTGGCATAACAGAAAGTGACAAGCGAGGAAGACATGTCCCTTCAAAAAAAACTGATGATACTATTGTTAAATCAGTTATTAACCACATTTCCTCATATCCTAGCTATGAAAGCCACTATACGAGAGAAAAGAGTATGCGACGATACCTTGGACCCGAATTGAATATAGCTCCTATGTATAAGCAGTATAAAGAAAAAATGACGGAAGCTGGAAAAAATGAAAAAGAACGAGCTAAAGAATGGCTGTACAGGGAAATTTTCAATACAAAGTTTAATCTCTCTTTTAAACTGCCTGATGTAGACACTTGTGATGATTGTGACAATTACGAGAGATTATTAAAAGATGAACCATATGAAGAAAAGAAAAATACCATAAGAAAGAATAAAGAATGTCACTTAGAAAAAGCTCAGTTACGTTATGCTATAAAATCAGAAGATAAAAAGAAATCTTATGGTGATAACTCCAAGAGAGTTTTATTTTTAGATTTACAAAAATGTTTACCTATACCGAACCTTACAAACTCCCAATCATTTTATTTAAGACAACTATGGACTTTAAATTTAGTCATTTATGACGCTACTACCAAAACCACTGATAACTTTGTTTGGCCTGAAAATATAGCGGGTAGAGGAGGTAATGAAATAGCTTCCTGCATTTTGTTATGGTGCCAAAAACACCTAACAGACACGAGTATTAAAGAGATTACAATTTGGACGGATAACCGCGCTGGCCAGAACCGTAATATTATGGTTGCAGCATGCTACTCGATGGTATTTTGGAAATTCCCCAACATAAAGTGCATAAATCATAAATTTCTTTTGAAACGACACACCCATATGGAGGTAGACCATGTTCACTCAATGATCGAAAGAAAAAATAAGCGTCTGGCAACCATAGACATTGGCAACCACGACTGGGTACAGTTCATAAAAACATGTGCGGACCGCAACCCGTTTAATGTAAATGAAATGGAGCTGGGTTTCTTTAAAGATTTTACACAACTTTATAAACGATCAGGACCATTCGTTTAACGAAAAAAAATGTAAAAGGCAATGATTTTAAAATATCTGAAAGCGTTTGGTGGCAGTTTCGCAGAGAAAAATGTGGATCCCTATTTTATAAAACTGACTTTAATTATGACGAGTTTGAAGAAGTTGTTTTGAAGAGAAATTTGAAAAAGGTTGATGTGCCTGTCCCGACAGACTTACCCAATATGCGTCAAGATGAAAAACCAATATCTTCGGCAAAGTGCCGTGACTCTAACTACTTGGATACCTGCACAATTCCATAGCTATTATCAAAATTTAAAACACCAGGAAGAAGTGTGTGAAGGCCCAGAACATACTGACATGAACACGGAGTAGAAAATTACCTTCATCCAGCTTCATTTAATAAATATATACATTTAATTATTTTATATAGTTATTACATATTTTTGATTTATTTTTAATTGTATATTAGTAACAGAAAAGCTCATCCTTGACTGGTAGGCCAGTACTTCCAATAGTTAAAGTGAAGGAGAAATCCTTTACTTTCACTATTGAATTTATATTTTTTATTAGCTTAGAAAGCTCTACGCTTTGAATTTCCTGTAGTGTTTGAAAAGATTTCGAATCACTAAATTTGAAGTAAATAGTTTATTAATTATTGTGATCTCATTTTGTTAGCCAAATAAAATAAAGACTGATTAATGTTTTAGGTAACATAGTAAATAATAATACATTTGATTGTAAATATATTACGTTCTTTTATTTTATTAATATACTGCCATTTGCATGTCTACATAAACACAATCTGTGCAACGTATTGATATGAAGTAGGTACTATCTGAACTTATTTAACAATACACCATATAACAATCAAATAAACTCAGAACCAGAAGGTCAGATGTAATGCATACTAATGCCTCATGTTTGCTACCAAAAATAAATATGTTTCTATTTGCAAGGATCAAATAGTAATATATTAAGGTCAAACCTATTTACTTGAACATTTTTAGAGGATATAATGACACATTTCTACATACGCAAACAAAATAGTTATTGAAATTATTAACATTATGAACCATTTAGTCTGTTGTATATAAATGCCATGTATATTTTCCACAAATATTTATGCCAAATAGTCTGATTAAATTATCATTCCAGCATATTTTTTCCCTAGCATTGAATTTTCCGAGCCAAACAGTCTTATATCAAAATCATTACTATTAAAAAAGTAAAATTCATAGAGGCTTTTGGTCTTTTGTTGATATGTTATGTTTGGATTGCTTAAAAATCTAAAAAATGGGTCTGATGTAACTACTTTCGGATATAAATTCGATAAAAACTTAGGATGTAAAGGAAGAACCGGTAAGAAAATGTACAACTTCGAATCTTAAATAACCAAGCATCAATTATTACAGTTTATTCCACTTAGTTCAAAGTAATAGAACAAAAATGCATGCATGATGTTTGTTTTTGGTCTCCTGAAAAGTTGAAGAAAAGGACATCAGACCAAATGGTTCTGATGTCGGGAAATGTTTTTTGTATTTTATTTAGTTTTCGTTTCAGATTTTTTTTTCAATCTTTTTTACGTTTTTAGACACGCATTCCGAGCCCATGGTTAAAATATCGTTAGCTAATTTGAGAAAGCCCTGTATATAACAGATATATTCTTACATGTGTAATAAGATACAAGCATCTTAATTATAAATTAAGAATTTTTTTCCACAAAATTTTCGAAAATATTTTTTTTTATCATCAAATGTAGCTAAGCCCGCCATCATCGCTGTCGATGCCTATTGCTTATACACAAAGCTACTGCGGTTTGAATCCATATCTCAAAATTGTAACTGTTTTTCATCAATTTAGTTTTGTTTTATCCTTGCTAAAATTTTGTGGTTAAAACCTATTTTTGGAGAATGAAAGTATTACTGCAAAATATATTTACAGAAATTAAAAATCCTCTTGCTGATCATCTATATGCCAAAAGGATACATAAACATCGTGAGCACATACTGTAAGGATCCAAGAAAAGAACCAACCAATATAATATTGGTTGATACTACTTGCACTACTACAGCTACAGGTTAGAAATAATTTGTAGTCTTTTATTACTATCAATGACATGTTTATTGATTTTCCTATTAGCTTAAATTTCTTTTAAGCTTTTTGTTAGCTAATTTATCTTTGGTAGTTTAAAAGAATTGAGACAGGGATTTATCCTTCATTACTCTTTTACATTATGTCTTTTTGTTTGTTCTTTCAAATCATATTAATTAAGGTTTTCATGTCTAAAACCTAGAGCAATAAATGCGTATAATTGATATCTATGGTATTACTTACAAGAAATTAAGTGCTTAACGAAAATTCGAATGTTTCACTGTAATTTAGTTTTATTTTTCCACAACTTGAATGTAGTAGTGGACTAATTTCAAGTATTTTTTAAGAAAACAAGCAGATACATTTCCTGATAGTAAGAAATATATACGGGTTGACACCATATCCATAAATGTGTGAACAAACAAGTGATGACAACATGAAATGGTAACAGGCTGTTACAAAAAATTGTGTCTAAACTAACTAATTACACCCATTTTACAGATTTTCAAGTCGAATCAACTTCTAAAGAAACTGATTGTCCCATGGTGACATCTTGTTCTAAAGATATTCAACAGCCTCTAATATCAGATCAGTGAAAACAACATATGTAAATATTCGATAAAATGAAATCCAACTTTTCCACTTAAAAATTAAAACCAAATACTTATTGTTTTCAGACATAGGATTAAGGATGAGGAAACCAAGCCATAAAAAAAGGAGATTGTGACAGAGATACAATCACTGATACCAAATTGTAAAAAAAATTACAATGAATATAGAAAAACTTGCAAACTACTTACTTTTAAACGAAGATGCCAGAAGTCGTTAATATTTACAAAAAATCAGAACTTTGAAGACAAAGTTAATGCAATGAACCTATTTGCACGTAAATTTTCCAAATGCAAATTGAAACGTGCACAAAAAAGATAAAAGCTAGGAGATGCTCATTGGATGAGAAACTGATAGCATTGGCTTTATTAACACAAGGTAAAATGCTATAGATTCCTACAAAAAAATTTTATTCTGCCATCATTGAGTACATTGAAAAAAATGACTTCAAAAATACATTTGAATACTGGAATTAATCCTGTTACTTTTGAATGTCTGAAGGAAGAGGTATGTTGCATTAGTTTATTTTTATTATTATTATTTACCTTCCTAAATTAAGCTGTTGTTAAGTTAATAAATAAAACAAATTAAGGTTCAGACATCGCCAAACGAAAAAATGACGGGTTGCAATCCGGGAGTGCTGGCAGAAGTGAAAACTTGAATATTAACGTCGTGAATTTTTGATATTTTGGAATTGTTAGGGAATAAGTTTGCACGAATTGCTTTAATTATCACTATGAAAGTCTTGTGCATTATCGGACATTTTTGGATTCGCACTGTAATCGTAAAATCCGTAAAATGTACTAGTACACCTTATGAGTATTATTAGTACCTACTTATTAGTACTCTGTACTAAACCATGTAACTTCAGTACGCTATCTACTAGTACGTCCACTTCATAATTTACCTCGGCCAGTTAAAAGAGTATTACTTTTGAGATAAAATATGATGAAATATTTAATTTTTCAAACTTACACATAATTCAATTCAATGTAATATATACGTGTATATCGATTTTCCTTCTAATATTAAATATAATTATATAATTGTTTTGTACACGATGCCTTCCATTTTATTTTCACAGCTTAATTTTTTTTTGGGTTGGCTGGAAGAAATTTCTTTAGTTAGAGATCAGCTCGCCTTTTGTGCATTTTTAACTTCTCGTGTATTTTGTGTATTTTAATTTTTGTGTGCAATGAAGTGTTAAATAAATAAATAAATAAATAATACTTTGTTAAACTTACAACTTTCGAAAACAGCTAAATTTCTTAACAATGTTGTACTGAAATGTCCATCAACTGAGAAACTATAATATAAATACATACATCATATAAATACAATACATAATATAAATACAAGTCGCAAACAAATTAAAAGATGTTTGACTAAACGAATATCTATTTTATCTACTACAAACTGAAAAGCATTAAAAGCAAGAAACAGTTTTCACTTAATAGTACAATTATTTAGTATCTTCACGCCCATATCCCCAAAGAGGTAGGCAGAGGCACAACCAAGGTACCCACGATTAGCCGAAGACACTAAGTCCCACAATGTGATAGGTGACAACCTATCGCCAAACGGGGACATGTCCAGTCCCAGGCAACATTATTTTTATTTGAAAATTAAAAATACACAATATCTAGTTTTTCGCAGTAGTTTTTGCGATTGTTTTACACTCACTCGTACTGGTATTATCCATTGCGAATCCTATACTGTTCGGAAATATGTAAGCAAAATAAAAACCGCAATGAATCTAAGTTTTACTTTAGATCTCGCGTAAGCGACCTGCGCCGCTGTCTTGTTCTCGCATGCGTAGTGCGCCGTCTTACGTTCTGACGATCTGGCGCGAAATTAGAAGTCCCATTCCAAAAAAAGTGCGCAACGCCGCTGCGGAAGTTTTCATTAAAAAAAATGAAGTAGAATATTTAATGAAATGACACTGGATATTTCATTAACATAGCCATTCAATGATGCAATATGTGGCTTTACGGATTTAAATAAAATAAAAAAACCAAAAACATTGCTGACCATGTTCTGGTTTTCATGTTGAAAGGTGTTGTACACAAATGGCAACAACCCATTGCCAACTATTTTTGTGAAGGTTCAACGTCAGGAGTAATATTAAAAGAGATATTAAAAAAAATGTTACTGCAGTAGGTGAAACTGGATTGATTCCAATAGCTTTGATATTAGACCAAGGAGCTTCATTTCAGTCTGCCCTCAAAAAATTAAAAGATGAAACTAAAAGAGAGCAAATATTAGAAAATAGAAATACAGGTACATAAATCTATATAATTTTAAAGCAATCAGAAACAGCTGTTGTAATAAAAAAATAGCTGATTCAGTAAACTTACTTACATTAGCTGTTGAGTTGTGTACTTTTAAAAAAAGACACTTGTGATTAATTTAAATTTCGGGTAAAGCCATGCATACACAGAGTTAGAATTTATTTATTTCATATTTTCACAAAGACCATACATAGGTTCTTGTATCTTCACGCCCATATCCCCGATTTTCAACCGAACCCAATTTTCTTTTTGTTGCCCGACCTGGGATTCGAACCCGAGACCTCATACAGTCAAGTTCAACAACTAAACCGCTAGACCACAGAAGCGATAGGTTCTTGTGACACATCTAGGTAAATCTTATAATATTGTAGCGGTAAAATGCTATGATGTTTTCAGCTTGCACAGCAAAAAACATAAAAAAAACCGAGTTCTAAAACATTTTTAAAATATTTTATTACTTTCTATAAAAATGATATTAAATTGTTCTAGTAGTAGTAATAGTAGTTGTAGTTTATCATCTTACTGTATACGTGCATATCACAGTTTTTTATAAGTAAAATACTTGCTGCAAATGCGTATGTCATATGACAGTGAGAAAGCAATATGTAGTTTTTTTAATAATCCCATATAAAAAACTAAAAATCGCGCGTCACTCCTGACAATAAGAGGTAACCGCGGCCTGTAGACACCATAGATGTTGTAGCTGCGTCGCTGTCTTCTGGCTAAGGTGCTTGGCTAATTATTGTGCAAGTATATCGGCTACACTTCCCTCCGGACTGCAAAATCAAACTGTCAATATGACGACAGAAATAGGCAAAGTGGTAGATCCTTATTCGGACTACTGCAGCATGTCACTCTACCATCAGTGGTCTTGATGGTAGTGACCCATTTTAGCCTTTGATCTCTTACAAGGTGCCTGGAAGGAAAGCAGACAGTCTATCCAACAAAAGAGACACGGACTAACAAATTGAAAATTTTATAGTTTTACGATCCTGCAATATATGTGCTGTATAAATAGGATTTAATATTTTTTTAATAAGCTCTATTTTTTAGATGACACTATAAAAATAAATAACTTTTCATTACGTGTTGTATTTGACCTACCACATCTTATCAAAGGATTGAGAAACAATTTCCTAACAATAAATATTAAATATGAATAAAAAATTTCGAAATGGTTTGACACCTTCGAAGTTTATTTGACGGATTGTCAGCATATGGAAACTAGGTTATTACATAAATTAAATGATGAACATGTGATCCCAGAAAAAATAAAAAAGATGAGGGTAGTTTTTAACCTGACTAGTAAATACATCAATCTCAATATTATTTGCATATAATGCACTACTACAACAGAAGAAGACAGATTTCTTCCTAGAGTATCTGGAGAGTTTAGATCCCAAGACCATCTCTGTGGTAGATATCTACAAATAGTGATAGAAAATTTAAATGAAGATGTGACTAATCTGATTAATGGTGAGTTTAATCGCCTTGCTGGTATAGGGGTTACTGTACATGTATTATCTGGATTACTCAGGTGCAGTACCCGACACGGGCAAGCATTTTTAAGATAAATATAGGTGCCTGTATTTCTGGGTTTAGAAATTTATTCTTTTATTTCTTTATGATATTGGAAGAAAAACAAGCATACAGATTTGCTGACGAAAACAAATTCATGCCACCTAAACGCCAAATATGATTAAATGGTGCGTTGCCAACCTGAGGCCGGGATGTTAGTACTTAAGCTAAAATAAATTGACCAGCTACCTTTTCTTTAAATTTTAAAGAAAGAAAAAAAATGGCCCCAGACAGGATTTGAACCTGTAACCTTTCGTCTTAAGCCGACAAATGCTCTAACCTAATTTAAAAAAAATTAAAGAAAGAAAACCGCCCTACCCGCGTTAACGGGTAAGAAAGAAATTAAAATTTCGCCACGGGACTTGGATCCTCAGTAGCTCAATCGGTTAGAGCATTCGTCGGCTTGAGACGAAAGGTTACAGGTTCAAATCCTGTCTGGGGCGAAATTTTTTCTTTCTTTAAAAAATTATAGAAATCTATCCCAAGCACAGGGCAAATGCTAAAATAAAAATACGTTGCGAGAAACGAAAGTTATGGCCATTCTAAAATGTGAATTTCATCTGTAATGATGAACTCATTTGGTGGGTATTCAGAATTGTGTATCTATAGGACATAACTACCCGCATTAACGGGTTGAAAAGGAATTAAAAATTTCGCCACGGGACTTGAATCCTCAGTAGCTTAATTGGTTAGAGCATTCGTCGGCTAAAGACGAAAGGTTACAGGTTCAAATCCTGTCTGGGGCGAAATTTTTTCTTTCTTTAAAATTTATAGAAATCTATCCCAAGCACAGGGCAAGTGCTAAAATAAAAATACAGCTACATTTCCTCCATACCGGAACACTTATTTTAGTATTGCTGACCAATACCCTTAACACCATAATGTAATATAATGTTTGTTTACTATTACTATTAAAATAATAGACCCAATTTGATTTCCTAGTAATTAATAGTAAAAGGAATCAGTCTTGTTTCACACAAGAGATAATTGTTGTTGACATAATATTCTCTTGGTGTACCCAAGACCAAGTAACCAAGAGAATATGTCATGCTCGTGGCAAGAGTGTGTTAGTATGAGAATGTAATATTATTTTTATAAAAATAAGAATATGTCTCACATAGACAATGACATTTATTTCTATAAAGCATCATGTTTAAACTTTTTATAATAACAGTTTAAGACTCCAGACTTGAACACTTAGATCGGAAGATAATAATACCTTTAACTTTAATCTAATAAGCTTTGTTCAGACTTAATCAAAAGTTTTAGTTTAGCATATTAATATAGAGGGTAACTTTGACAGGACTGACGAAATCTAAATATATGCCCCCATAATAATTAATATAGGTTTATGTAGTGATGCATTTTAAATATTATTGTCAAATTGTAAAATTTACTTTTATGAACATTCATTTAAAACTGTCCGCAAAAATGCTTCACTTGTTATCACACTATGTCTTACCGGGTACTAGTCATGGCGTCACCAGCCTTCGACTGCGGTCGATGGGAATCAGTTTTATGCTTTGTTTACGTTATAGCCATGCATCTTATATTTTGCGTAGTTAAAAATATAAATTTATCTATATTTTCATTTTTAGTTTTTTCCTAGATTGAAAGTGTAATCGTTTCAAAATCGTTTTTTAAAATTTGTCTGGTGCTTTAAATGTAACCCAGTATATACTTTATTTTCACTCTTAGAATTATTTTAAATTACGATTATGTCCTTAATATGCTATTTATTTACAGGTCAAAAATTGTGTTCGAGTTTATAGTATAACAGTTGCAGGGGCTTTAAATTTCACTTCGTCTTTTTGTAAGTATGATTAAGTACTTTATTATATAATTTAAAATAGAAAGTTATTTTAAATTAGTGCTATCTTCTTTCAATGCTTATAATAGAATAGTGAAAAAACAACCTTTTCGATAGTGTGAACGGAAGTGCGGAATACCACAAAAAATCAAAAGGAAAAAAACTCCGCCCTGCAATCGCAGCTTCGAGTGAGCATTACAAGTTTTGGATAGAAGCTCTTAAAAAGTTAAAAAAAAAACTTAAAATTTGTTAATAAAATTGGTCGGATAGATAACAGTTCCATCTTTAAAAAACTGGATAAGCACAATACAAAGTTTCCAAAGGTTATGGTTCTTCTTGAAGGAGAATAATGAGACCGAGGTATCTGAATTCGGATGCGACAGAAAATTATTTTGGTCAGGTACGATCCTATAATTTTAGGGCCAACAACCCGAATTGCCATAGCTTTGGAAATACTTTTAAAGCCCCATTACTGTCTGGAATAATTAAATTTCACCATACCTCATTTAATTGTGAAAATGACGATAGTAGTCAAATACTTAAAATAAAATCACTATTTTATTTCAATTTAGAAAACACAGACATAAACAATGGTGAAACGGGTGAGTCTACAGTGGAGACCAATCCAGTTGTAATGGAAGCTAGGCGTCAGCGTCTTAACATTCAATCTCGTACATACACTGCGGGGTGGGTGATAAAAAAATTATCATGCTTAATAAAAACTGTCGTCATTGTGTACGGGATCTCACGACTAATGATACCACCGAGGTCCATAAATGGATTAAGTATAGAGAGTATAATAAATTAAAAGAAAACAGACTCATTTACAACCTAAACTGCGGGAGTTTAGGTTGTACGCTATTCTGGCATAATATTCGATGAGACTGTAAAATATTTAGAATTAAATGCGCATAAAAAATTAACTCAAGAAATAAAAAAGAAATACTCTTAGGAAATACTTCAAAAAGATCAATTTCATCGAATATTATGCCAAACACATAAAGATAAAACAATTAGTGCCATGCTCAATATCACCATTAAGTTGTGTGTACATAACTGGTGCAATTTAATTAACAAGATTTTAAAGGGCGGAGACATAATAAGATTAGAAAGATGTAGCCTTCCCGCAATGCAAGCTCAAGCACTTAAAAAATACAGAACGAAATTTAAGAAAAAATTAACGCACATTTAATTGCAAAATGTTGTTTTGATTATTTCCTATATTTTAATGACTATTCATATTTAATTTTTAAGTACCTGGCAAATTTTGCTGTGAATCATAATTTCACATATATTTAATTCCACGTTAGAGAAGTTACGGACGTAATTTTCGTATTAAAAATAGTTTAATCCCTTTTTTAATGTCTGCAATTTTGTGAGAAACACAGATCAGGGCACTATTGCTAATTCTATCTCATTAACTATTAGCATGCTAATTGACATTAACAAGTTCCTTAGAGTTACTATGGCTTTTTTCAAGATATTGTTTTAAGCTGGTAATCGGTGTAGTAGGTTTATCGACTATAAGCTTAATAATCTGATATTTGATTTTAATAAATTCACTTTAAAATCTTACTTCTAGTAGTAGAGCTACATGGCATTGATCCATGTGAAGCGTAAAAAAGACTAGATAGCGCTGTTTTTGAACATGTGTCAATGTTCGTCGATACCAATGTTAATAAGCCATTACTCTCCCTGGTTTTCAGCTGCATTGATACGTATTTATAAAAACAAAACCAAAAGCTGGATTAGTTGAAAAAATATGCAATTTAGTATGTTTAGAAAGAGATTCAAATTTGAATCACATAAATGTTATAAAAAGTACATGCTTAATGCCGAAAATAGTATAAGTAAAAATATCAATTTCTTCTGGAAGTATATTAATAATTTAAAAATAAAAACCGATGAACCAAATTTTATTCGTTACTAGCTGCTACCCGCTAATTAACTATCCAAAACTACCCGTTGAAATTTTAAGATGAAAAATGCCTACTTTAATATATTTTTATTTAAATACCACGCGCATACCACACGTCTGTGTCGCGCGGTCTTCAAAACTATAAAATGTTAACGTTGTGATTATATTCTATTTGATCGTGTTATTTTAAAACTGCGATATCTCATAAGATATTTAGTCAAATCGACTGATGTGAAATGCAATTTTGTTTTAAATTAAATACTTGTGATGATTGATGTATTTTTTTTGGATAAGGATTTACATCGTGTTTATAAAATAACCTTCGTAAATAATGCATTATTTTGAAACAAATTTGGTTAGCATAAAAAAAGGTTATAGTAAGCTAACCCTAAAAGATATAGATATGCTGTCACGGACTTTTTTTAGGACTTTTAAAGGGGAACAATTCTTTCATACATGATTCTAACGAAACTTTCACCGTTAACGCAGCGCACACTCTCAATAGGAAAAAATCCCCTGATTTTACAACATTTATCATCGGTGCTCCGCTCCTATTGATCTTAGAGTGATGATATAGGTATAGCCTATAGCCTTCTTCAATAAATGGACTTTCTAACACTGAAAGTTCGAGCAAACAAACAAACAAACTCCTCAGCTTTTTAATATTAGTATAGATAACATAGATTTTTGTTCCGAGCGCTTACAAAAAGATATAGACGAACTACTTTCATACCAAATTAGTCATAAAAGGCGAGTTTCGGTTAATTTTATTAAGAAAAAATCTGGAAAATTAATTTGTCTATACTCAACCCATAGCGGTGACGTGGTTTGCACGTTTCCGTGTTTATATTATTTTATATTAAGGTTGATAAGTATACTTTTGATTAAATTATCGCTATAAAAAGTAGCCTATGTTCTTTCATTAGTCATTAAGTGTCTAAATACAAAGTTTCACATATTTTTCGGAATGACGATTTTCCATACGAACATTCATCACATGTTTTTACCGCAATTTTCTCCCCCAATTTTCGTCCTAATAAAGTGTTTGAATACAAAGTTTCACTGATATATCTTCAAAAATGACGATTTTGCATACTAACATTCATCACCTCTTTTTACGCATTCTCCCTCATTTTTAGTGATAAAAAGTAGGTTATGTTCTTTCATTTATCATAAAGTGTCTAAGTACAAAGTTTAACTGTTACAGCTTTAAAACAAACTAATTTCCATATGAACAGTCATCCTCTCCTTTTACCCATTCTCCCCCATTTTTTGTGATAAAAAGTAGCCTACGTTCTTTCGTATATCATAAAATGTCCAAGTACAAAGTTTCACTGTTACAGCTTTAAAAATGACGAATTTACATATGAATAGTCATCCCCTCTTTTTACCCATTCTTTGTGATTAAAAGTAGCCTATGTTCTTTCGTTTATCATAAAGTGTCTAAATATAAAGTTACACTGTTACCGCTTTAAAAATGAGGAATTTCCATATGAACATTCATCCCCTCTTTTTACCCACTCTCCCCTATTTTTTCCAATAAAAAGTAGCCTATGTTGTTCCTCAGGGTCTATTTTATCTCTGTACAAAATTTCATCAAAATCGGTTCACTGGTTTTAGCGTGAAAGCGTAACAGAAAGACAGACAGACAGAGTTACTTTCGCATCCACACTAATATTATAAATGCGAAAGTAACTCTGTCTTTCTGTCTGTCTGTCTATTACCTTATCACGCCTAAACCACCCAACCGATTTTTCTGAAATTTGGTATGTAGTTTGCATTCATGAGAAGGACATAGGCATATTAGGTTTTGGAAATTCAACCCCTAAAAGGGTTAAAAGGGGTGGCAAAGTTTGTATGAGAAAAACATTTTTATTGCACATTTTTTGCATGAAACTTTGAATTAATGCTTTTTAGTCCAAATGATGAAACACGTATTTCAGGGTTTTCCGAAATTCTTGGGGGTTAAAGGGGGTGGCTAAGTTTGTATGGGGAATTTAATTCTATTGAAATATTTTGCGTGACACAGAAATAATGCTCTGCAATACAAATTATGAGATACATATCTAAGCGTTTTTTTCGAAAATTAAACCCTATGAGGGTTAACGGGTGTGGCACAATTTGCGTAGGAAAAATATTTAACAGTAATTTTTACCATAAGTCCATAACAATGAACCACGTACATCAGTTTATCGTTAACGAAAAACACACAAAGAAATTATGATACACATAGTAGCAAAATTGGTTGGTATTTCAATAGAATTAAATTCCCCATACAAACTCAGCCACCCCCTTTAACCGCCATAAATAAACGTGTAAAAAACTTTTAGAAAAACTTGCATATAACGGAATCAGAGGTGACTTGTGGCGCTGGTTCAAGTCATATATCTCTAATCGTACACAAAAGGTTGTTTTTAATGGTTATGAATCTGATTTCGCCTTAGTTACTTCTGGAGTACCACAGGGGTCGATATTAGGACCATTACTTTTTATCTTATTTATTAATGATATTATTAGTTGCTTTAAATTTTTTTATTTTCTTCTTTACGCAGACGACCTTAA
The DNA here is from genome assembly GCA_002245475.1 of Calephelis virginiensis. Classification (NCBI taxonomy): domain Eukaryota; kingdom Metazoa; phylum Arthropoda; class Insecta; order Lepidoptera; family Riodinidae; genus Calephelis; species Calephelis virginiensis. The sequence goes on from NJDC01003088.1 coordinate 66,847, forward strand.
AATATATCACACAATAAATACATTAGACGATCATTATAAATTACAACAGGATCTAGACCGTTTTTCAAAATATTGTATAGAAAACAAACTAAATCTTAACTTAAAGAAATGTAAAAGCATAACATTTACAAAAAAAAAGAATATTAGTCACTATCCTTATAATTTATCCCCACATAAAATATGTATCGATGAGGTAGAAACTATAAAAGATCTTGGGATCACATTTGACAATAAATTGCATCTCGACGTACGTATTGACAATATCATAAACAAAGCTTATAAGATGTACGGTTTTACGATGCGATCTTGTTCAATGTTCGCAAAACCTTCGACTTTCGTACATATTTATAAATCATTAATACGCGGTCAACTTGAATGTGCTGTACCCATATGGGACCCTCTTTACAATAAGTATATAGATGCCTTAGAAAAAGTATAAAACAATTTTTTAAGATGTCTGCATTACAAGTTAACTCTAGGTCGATTGCCCTATAATTGTCTATTAAATAAATTTAACATACTAAGCCTTAAATCTAGACGTTTACAGTTAGAAAATATGATGTTACTTGTTGCATGTTTATGACTTATGTCACAATAAATACGATTGTATACCAATAATTAATAAGATCTGTTATAAAGTACCACTTAGAACACATTGTCGCAAACTATTTGCTGTGCCCCTTTGTAGAACGAATGCTGGTAAACGCTCACCAATTTTCAAGCTTGTTGACTCTCATAACAAAAACTTCAGTAATGTAGATATTTTAACATATAGTATAGAAATATTAAAGAAAAAAATTCTAGATGTATTAAAATAAAAATCTCAGTGGAAATAGTTTAAATTTAAAAATTATCATATATTGTATTGTCATCGAAATTCGGTAGAATTAGTTAAAAACTCTCCCGGCATTAAAATATTTGTGATAACCGAAAGAGAAATTGATTTTCAATAGAAAATAATGGAAGATAATAAACCAAATATTAAACTTTTACTGGTACACTAAAAGTGCATCAAGTACAAGGAAACTGTTTGAGCAATACGTTGTACAGGAAGACCTTCAGTTGTTTTTGTAACAATTTTTGTCCTCATTTCTATTTAGGCGACATTGAGTATCACCAAAATCAAAACAAATTGGAAGTTGCTGCAGCATATACTGATTCTGAGAAAGATGTGCCAAATGAAATGGCTGCACAAACATCTACTAATCTGATATTTTTAGATACGAGGGTGGATCCAAAAGTTCGTGGCCTAACCTACATGGAGCTATGACATCTTTTTAAAATCTACCGTCATTTGTTAGTATGTGTCATATTGATTTATTGTG
>NJDC01003088.1:72304-98444 GCA_002245475.1 Calephelis virginiensis
CGTTCTTTCATTATACAACTCAAATAATCTTTTCTACTTTTATAAATTCCCAATGTTGCCCATTCACTAAACGCTCTTCGAATCACCAACCGGCTTGATTCCTTGGCGCTGCGTAGAGATGTTGGGTCCCTCAATGTTTTCTACCGCATCTATCATGGCGAATATTCTGAGGAGTTGTTTGGTTTAATTCCAGCTGCTGATTTCCACCTTCGGACTTCGCGACAGAGTTTAAAGTACCATGCCCATCATCTTGATTCGTGGCGATCTACAACTGTGCGATTCCAAAGACACTTACCTCGCAGAACACCTTTGTGGAATCAGTTATCGAAGGCGGTATTCCCTAACAATTATGATTTAGGGACCTTCAAGAAGAGAGCGAACTCATTTCTTAAAGGTCGGCAACGCATCTGTGATACTCCTGGTGTTGCGTCGGATGTCCGTGGGCGGCGGTGATCACTTTCAATCAGGTGACCCACTTGCTTGTTTGCCTCCTCTTTTATAAAAAAAAAACTTCTTTAAACTAAGTTTAACGCATTTTGTTTTAGACTAAAACGAATTATTCCTGTTTGTAAAAAAGCATTTCTTCAAATATTTCAAATTACAGAGCAGAGTCAATACAATAATGAAACATTTTTTAAAACTGGCACGCTCAAGGCTGAGAGACGCGGGGGTAATCGTAAAGAACTAGCATTCCGAGAAAAACTGCTTTGAAGACTTTTATTATTGGATTTAAGTGCGATGAGCCTCACTATTATCAGGGGAAAACAGGCAGTATTTAGCAGCTAAACTTTGTATAAATAAAATGTGGCATATGTGCAATGTTCAAGCAGTAAATAATTTAAAAGTAAAGAAGGCACACTTCAGAAACATATTCAATACGCATTTAAATTTAGGATTCGGTAGTCAACGAACGGACGTATGTTTCATTTGTTTACAACTTGAGGAGCTATTAAAAGTAGAAAAAGACATATCAAAACGGAATGATATTATGACACAAAGGAGAGTTCACAAATTGCGAGCTATAGCCTTTTTGATTAAGTTCGCAAATAGAAAGATTAGATGATTTCGTTTGATATAGTTGAAGGTAATCTAGACACAAATGAACATAGGCCGCATGAAAAAATATCGGTGAAATGGTAATGGCAGACCTATACGGCCCATTACCAAAATCCACTTTTGGATCGGCATATATTTTTCAAAAATTATAATGCCTAAAACGATTTTGACCGATAACGGGAGACAGTTTACTAGTAATGTTTGGAGGAGATCGTTACAGGAAATAGGTTTATGCAACTATTTCTAATAGTTGCAAAACCCGTTTATACAACTATTAGAAATCCGCATCCCAATTCTACTGACAGGGTAAACAAAGAATTGGGAAGGTTATTTCGTACATATTGTCACCAAAATCATAGGGGATGGAATGATTATTTGAAACGAATCGAAGAATTATATAACAATAGCTATCACGATAGTACTAAGTTTAGTCCTAATCAAATAGTTTTTAATAGGGACAACACTTTGACAATTGATGATGGATTACCTATTCACCGTAATTCTACATTATGTGGTAATGTAATTGAAGAAGTCAGGAATAACTTAAGGGAATCTAGTTTCAAAAGGCAGAGTCAATACAATAAGACTCATAAAATGATTACCTACCAATTGGGTGATTTAGTAAAAATAAGGAGACTAAATAAATCGGACGCGGAAAAGAAAGTAACAAAAAAATTTAACTTAGTCTATGAAGGCCCTTATGAGGTAGTGCAAGTACCGTTTAATAATGTATATGTTCTCATAGACCCGAAAAGTAAAGTAGTAAGGGGAAAGTTTAATGCTATACATCTAGCGAGGTATTATTCGTGAAGATGTTGATTTTGTATAGCATATTAATTAGAATAAATATGTTATTAAAATAAGTTTATCCACTGAACATTAATATCTGTACTCTTTTCATAGTTTACTTGTGGTTTTGTCTTTTGGATATTCATACTATTAAGAACACTAATTACACATACAATCGCTCACGCATATACATATACATACATACGCTCGCACATGTGCACACACCGACATATACATTTATAGTTAAGTTTTATTAATATCAACCATAAACTAAAATATTAAAGTTTGTTGTGTACCTACTTAGATCTCTGTACTCCATAAATATTAATTTTACCTATTAGTTTATGGGGCATTGGTGACTTAAACTACAGATTTTCTTTCATATCAAGATATATTTACCTTTGTTTGCCTATTGTAAGAGAGAAATAAATTTATTCTTATTCTTATTCATTACTTGTAGAAATTTTATAGTTGACAGTTTTGTAAAGTCGGGATATTTTCGAGATTTGTGAGTAGATATCCTTGGGATTTTTGAGTTGTCAATTAACATTAATCTTTATATTATTAGGATATTTTTACATATCTCAAGGTTATGTAGGGAGGATACCACGATCATTATTGTGATTTAGGTGGCTGTTTTACCTTTGTTGTATAACTAATAAGTAAGCATACGCGAATTTAATATTTGGCAAATATAATAATATGTACTATTACTTAATGAAAAAAATTTTTAGTATTACCATTCGGAAGTAGAGAGGTTAGCAACAAAGGAAGGCCTTAATTCACAGACATGATTGTTGGGGAGTAGGGAGGCTATCCTATCTATTAAATAACATTTGTCAAGAGCAAATTATATTCTAACATAATCTAAGAACGGTTAGTTATCATATAATTTGGGGGGCGATTGTAACAGACCCCGGTCTAAAAAAAGTTTGACGATCATTGTTTTGGGGTATTGCTGTTAAAATATTTACAGGCGCTAACAATTTAAACAGGAAATACGTTTAGGCTATAATTTGGAGTTTTTCAATGAGGCTTTAAGAGAATTTCACTAATAATTATATAATAATAAACACATAGTATAAGGTCTAATAATTGTTTGTAAGAAAAATAGAGATTTTACAGTTTAAAATCAAAAGTTCGAGAATATACGATTTGGTATAAATAATGATGTTCAGTACATAAATTAATTGGGTCGAAATTTAGTTAGGTTTGTGCTTGATGGGTTGTTAGCAAATTAAAATTTGACGGTTTATTTATTAAATCGAACCAAAACGGTTTTAAACATTTTTCTCAAATTAGCGGGCAGAAAAGAACCAATGTTTGGTCATTATTACAATATAGTCAAAAAGTTGGTACAAGCCTGGATAGTTGATATTCCAAATATAAAAGGTACCTGAGTAATTACAGGAATGTATGGGTAATACGATACTAATTATTAACTGAAATTTTAACATATAAATTAATGTATGATTCAATATGTGAGAAATATTTTCAATGTTATCAAGAAGATGAATTTACTAATATGTTGTAATGGCGCGTCTTGGGTGTATCGCTAGTGGGCAGTGTGGTGATTGGTTACAATAATTCAAAATGCGGGACAAAGACAGCATGATTCTGTCTAATGGTTAAGAATGGGATGTCACGATGTGTTGTGAAGAGGAAATGCAAGTCAATATTTTTATGTAATATTTGATAATTTAATTTTGTAAGAAATTAAATAAAATGTAAGGAATTAAGACATTATTTATTGTCTAGGATTTTAAGTTATTAATAGATGGTTGGTAGCTTGTGAAAAAAAAAAGAATAAGATAGGAAAATGAATGTTTGGTTGGCGGCAATGTTATGAGAATGACGAATAAGCGATGGTTTGGGAAAGGGACGGTTTGTGATTGGTGAGTGAATTAAGAAAATATTGGCGGGAAAAGTGACCGGAGAAATTAAGGGGTATAAAAGGTGAGGGGATTTTGCGCTGGAATCAAGAATGGTGTGGAAGCTGTGCTCGAGGAAATAGCCAGATACAGAAAAGGAAGGGTTACTCTGTCGGTTGAACCAGTGATTTTTTTGATAGTTTACTAAGGGCTTTGTTTATTTTAGTCTATTTTATCGCGTGGACATCCGAAAGGGGTAAGTCATTTTGTCTATGGAGATATCCCTACTTGGTAAAGAAGCTTTATCAGTTATTTTGGTTTTGTGATATATTAAATTTAATTTAAACTAGTTGAAAGGGGTAATTAGGGTCCAAAACAAACCTTTTCATACACAACACTATACAAGAAAACTTTATAATACACGAGTCATATAACCATTATACGAAAATAATACATTCAAAAGCTCCAGACAGATTGTCCAAATGACAATTACACGAAAGCTGGAATTTCCTGAGTTAAGCCGCTAGGCCTCTGGAAAAATCTGGCTGGGTTACGGGACCTGGCTATTTGAGGACAATATCCTTAAATACAAGCCTGCAAAATGAAAATGCTAATGCAAATGGATTAACAAAGACCTTCGAGGTTGACTAAACTTTGTTCAGATGTATTTAGCGTTCATTTAACTATACACACATTACTCAAAAATCATTAAAACTAGTAGCTTTTGGGGAAATATGAAATAATATAACAATAAAATAATAATAATAACAAAAGGAATATATCCTTAAAATGTAAGTAAACAAAACTGAAGAGCTTCGTATGGAATTTTCTAGAAACCTTGGGATATCTTAATAGCGCACTTTCTACAAAATTAAATTAAATAGAAAATGATTTAGGAAAAAAAAGGAAAATATATTAAGTATAATAGAATTACCATGAAATTACTCAATTGATTTTTATTTATGAGTCACATTATTTGTGTTGTGGTTTGGTAGGTTGTTAAAATACTTTTAATGGTTGTGTAGATATTTTACGGTAAATGGTGAATTGGGCGGTTTATATTTTTAGGGGTGTTAAAATAATATTAATGTTTATTTTAAACTTTAAAAGAAATGAGCCTGAGTGTTAGTTTGCCAAGTAATTAATTCCATATCTACTTTCAAAGTAGGTTGGGTAAGAAAGTACTGTGATTGCATGTACATTGTAATTTATTATTGAATTAAATTAGGTTATGAATCATAAATGAGTAGTCATTTGTTGCAGTGATTTCTGTGACAAATCTATGGAATTTCAACAGAAAATAAGGATGATTTACATCAATTCATATATGACCTTTTTTTGGGGTCATCTTGAGATTTGGTAGTTAACTAATATATTTACAACTTATAGGGTGGTAGTAAGGTTAGCGATGTTAGCCATTAGAGGGCGCTAGTTTAAAAATAATACGCTGAAATATTCGATTTTAATTATTATTTTACGGAGATAAATAATAGAAAATAAACTTGTATTTTTATTAATTTCTGGGTGAAATTGCAGGACTATATTTAGTCTACAAAAAAAATTCAATTAGGTTTAAAAGTATATTTCCTATAATGACTTCTTTGTTTTACCTTTTCGTTCGGTTTTAGGTTGTGTTTTACTGTGGGTTTTTTTTTCAGAGAATTGTGTAGATACTTTACGTTTATTGTTTGGGATTTGTGCGGATTATATGTTTAGGAATATGAAAATAATATTGATGTTTATTTTATGTTTTAAAGTAAATGAGCCGAGTGTTAGTTTGTCAAATAATTAATTCCATATCTATTTTCATAGTAAGTTGAGTAAGAAAGTACTGTGATCTCATGTACATTGAAATATATGGGTTAGGTTATAAATCAAAAATGAGTTGTCATCTATTACTATGATTTCCGCAACAAATTTATGGAACTTTTCAGATGATAAGGATGATTTACATTAATTAGTACGTAATTTTATTTGGGCCATCTTGCGATTTGATAATTAACTACTATGTTTTAAACTTATAGGGTGGTAGTAAGTTTAGCGATATTAGCCATTAGAGGGCGCTATTTAAAAAAAATATTTAGACTACAAAAGAAATTCACTTTGTTTTAAAAGTATATTTTCTATAATGACTTCTAAAAAATTCAAAAAAACTGCTTTGTTGTGACTTTTAAAAAATAAAATAAAAAATAAATAAAATAAAATTAGCGTATGCAAAATATTTAAATTAGGTACAGTCTTTTATCATCGCATATTATGATGTAGGTTAGGTATAAGGCCCGAAAGGTTAATTTCATGTTTAGTTATCGAAGAAGTTTTATAATAAAATTAAATGTTCTGATTTAAATTACCAAGTCTATTGGTCTAGGGTATTTCCATCATTTGAAGTAAAATTAACTCGGAAAAATAAGACAATTTGTAAGTGTGGTTTAAGCTAATTGCAAACATAAAAATAAATATTTATGTACGAATATATTATATAATTTTTTTTTTTCACATAATAGTCGGTGTTACCAACAAGTAAAAGTGGGTAAATAAATTAGTTTTCATGCAGATGCTAAGAATAAAAGATAATACTATATTAGGCACGTGAGTCCTTCTCTCCGGTTATCCTAATGAGAAATTGACGTGTTTATGGGTGAAATTATGCCTAATGTAAGGAGTATCTTATAGTAATCTCTCGTGACTCTCATATCACTTCTTTATTTAATATAACCTCTTATATGTTGACCACCATGACTTTTATGGGTTTAGGTTATCTTGCTATCACTTTACAATATTGTAATTGTATTTATTTTATGAGAAGCTGTCAAAATGTTAGCAAGGTTGCTGATCCATAACGGAATATTTTTATGGTCCTATTACGTTGGATATTATCGTGTTTTATTTAAGCTGATTCTCTCGCTGAATAAAGGCCAGTGAGGTCATTGGAAGTAACGTTTGTGCTACGTTTATCTGTCAACTTCCTGGCCCTGCATGCTGCATCCAGATGAGATAGACCAATGATTTTCCCCGATATTAGCGATAGAGGGGCTATAATAAAATGTGAGTTATCCCTAATCTAAATCAAACTGAAGACTTTGACAATGATTTGTTTATGGAGAGCAATGTTAAAATTTAAAATTTAACTGTTGCTGATTTGCATTCGTAAGTAGTCTAATAAAGGGCTATTTATTGATGTGGAACCAGTTTTTTAACTTCATTACCAGGAGAGTTATGGTTGCAATAATGTTAATAATTAAAAATAGTCAATTCACCATTGTTACAAATTTATTGGAGAGTCATGGGGATGACTAATTGTTTGACATAGATATACCCTACTAGTTTTATACGGTGTGTATTCGTACAGCATGATTTGTTGGAGTTAAATTGAATAGATCGGAGGTCAAGCGTGGGTGTTCGAGTTACCGTGGAAGATTCATATACACTCTTACCCACAGAAATACTGTACAAGTAGGGACCAAAACGTTTCCACACCTTACAGGTGGAATATAGGATTGATACGTCTACATTTAGTCATGTCTTTATTCCCGGTCAAAACCTGTCTTGTGGAATTGTCGAACCAAGGTCATCGAGATGGGTGGAATACGAGCATCCGGATGCACCCTCCCTGAGTGCGGTCTGTAATATTATTTTCTTAAACTGTTTTATTAGCTGGCCTTTGTAGTTGGTAATTACACTGGCCGGTATTAAAAAGAATGTATTGAGTTCCATCTAAATTTTAAAATGTAGAACAGAAAGATTATTCACGAACAATACTAACACAGTCTGCTTTTCTACTTCAATCCTAACACAGTCTGCTTTTCGACTTCGATTCTACAACAGTATGCTTAAATTACATATCTGCTACAGGACCTACTATTCAAAAATTCTAATTCTATGAGTCGACGGAACGTCCTACTATGACTGCTGCTTTCTGACTGATGCCTGCTGCTCGGTGGTGGGAGGACCCTAGACCGGCGGTGGCTGCCCGCCGGTGTTCTTCTCTGGCCGCCTTCCCAGCGGCCCACTGCTACTGCTGCTTCTGGCTGCTGAGGGAAGGCGCCAAAGGGTCCCGCTAGCCCGCCGAAGACTATAGCAGCAGTCCTTCGTGTTCCGTCGACAAGTCTACCGTATCCCACGCCCATCTATCCCCTTCTAATGCGGCAGAACCTAGTGCAGACTTTTTATAGACTTAGTTTCTTTTTAGTGTTTATTTTTAATACAGTGTAATTTTGTTTAGATTTTTATTTTAACCTCAAATCAACAGGATTCCGTACTCCAAATATGTCTGTTGGTTTGTCTATTTGTTTATTTTTTTCTGTTTACATAGTGGTGGGTGGTAGCTAAGCCACCTCCACTACGTTACAGGTCTCACTTGGTTTTATAGCCTAATGGCACAAGTTAGAGCGCACGGTGCTTAGTACATGTTATTTGGACTATCCATATGGCTGTATTATGCATTTATGGAGAATACCAGTTTCTGGTAGCCCCTTACGTAAACAACCACTTGATAGACGATATCACAAGTTATGTTTATGACACCGTAGGACAATTTAAAGGTGTAGATGTGCTTATCTTATATTCAACCAAACCCTACGCATTGTACACACTACACTAGACATATATTATTATTGTGCTTGTGCGCCCATGTATTGACTAAGCCATATGTGATGGTGTTCCGATGTTGTATAATTAATTTAAAACGTTTAAGCATCAGTCCACGAACTCACTGTGTTATACATACGACTTACAGTTAATAACGAAATTAATTAGGAACCTTTACTTGAAGACTATTTAAATAAAGATATTTGTAATTGTACTTGTACACTGATGTACAAACTACTGATACTTCTACAAATGTCCATTGTTATGGTCAAGCCCTAGAACTGCATGCACAATTCATTGTCAGATTCTCCTTAAAAGTCCTTTGATAGAATTGTGATTGAGTTTCACAAGAACAGAACATAAAACATAGTCAAACTTATTAATTCATTAAATATGTTGTTTAAAATTTAACAACAACTACTGTCTTGTAAGAGACGTTGTCCTTTATAACTTTTACAATCATAATAATTTGTAAGGCTTTATTCGCCTTGTATGTGCATTGGTTGGTTCTGAAGTAACCGTTTCTATTATTAACAAATTATATACTAATCAAAATTACCTCTTTCCTAGAGGGTGGAGATGCTTTTGGGAGCCATCCATAGTATATGAGCGGATGTAGCGGGGATCATATTCCCCCCCTTCGGAGGGATTTCTATATCATTAAACACTATTTGGTGTAGAAGTAGAGTCTAAATCTTAACTTTCTAGTCCCTTCCAAATTAAAGAAACTGTCAACTAACTCTATCGAGCTAGTTTCACTCATTAAAACCCCAAATCCCCAGGCTTTTAATTGTATTAGATATTGATTAAGAGAATTTTCCTAGAGTAGGCTGTAAGCATCATAAAATAAGGTAGAGTTAGGGAGGTAGGACTAGAATGTGATAAGAAGTGAACTGTACCATTGCAGAACTAACGGGTTACCTACTTGCAATATATGGGTTCTAATTAACACCACTAGACGATTAAATGGCCAAATTACTCTTTTAAATTAATTTCTGGTTACGGATTAGTTAAGAAATAAATACCTAGACGTCGGTAAATTAGTAGTGTGGAGATCCGGTAATATCTTACGTAACCGTAGTGGGACAGCGTGCATAGCGTAAGACATAACTTAATGTAGTGATTCCGGAATCTAGGATTAAAAAAAATGCATAGCGAGCAAGACGTAGAAATTAACCTAAGAGATTTCCGGATTTCATTGCCTAAAACTCGTAAGCAACTAGTCTTAGATACATTCGTAGGGAGGGGTTGGATTTTATTAGACTATATATAATTATTATTATATTATGTCCTAATTATTTTAAAATTATGTAATAGTTTATTTATTTATGTATAATTATTTATTTAGTATGATTTAATATTTCATAATTCATCCTCTCTCTCTGTCTCTGGAGCTTATTGATCGAAATACTAGCAAGTTTTACAAGTGAAGGGTAGGAATAGTTACAATATGGAAAGCCGTGACCAGGATATAATGAAAGGGTTAATAAGAAAAAAATGGTTGGCATTATTTGATAATGCCACAATTTGTTGCCGTGAAAAGATCAATGGTTCCGTAAACAGTTCCTTTTGTCAAATGAGAAAAAGAAGAAAACGTTAGCTAAGATCCGGGAGTGTAAATAACTAATTAATAATTTTACAGTAAAACGGTAGTCCGTTGAGTTGGGTTTTGGATAGGAGGTACGCCGAGGTCTGTACATAAAGTACGGATTTGAAATGCATAGAATTAGGATGATTATAAAACATATTGAAGTAAGATAGAAGTTATTGGAAACTCAGGAATTGTAATTAAATTAATCTTGTTAAAAAATAAAAAATAGAAAAATTTGGTTCGAAGTCGCAATATTAAATATCAATAACAAAATAGATATTTATTTTTATTTAAAGAAAAATTAGGAGTAAACTTTAATGTGTGAGTATGTAGGTAAATTAATTCTAACATTACTCGTCACAGAGTATTGTTTAAACTCTATAAATTTCATTTACAAGTTGTAAAAATGTTAGTATTCTGGAATAATTATAGATGAATTATAATCTATTTCACGAATAATGTTAAAAAAAATAAGACTGATCATTCCTCTCATTAATTTTTTTAACGTATATAAACATTTTTGGACAAGTCACACAAATTGAAACTGACCCCAAAGTAGGCAAATTGTATGCACAAGCATAGCATAACACAAGTTATGGGTGTTGGTCAACGATTCTAATACATAGAAATGCTTATTTATATGCCAGAGTAAATTTAATAAACGCCCGGACCCAGAAATACTGACATCTAAATGTTCAACACAAAAATGCCTGCCCTGTCGGGAGTTGAACCCGAGCCTCGCGGTCCGTCAGATGGTTAGGTGTGTAAGATAGCCACTAGACCAAGGAGGCGGTCAACTGATAGAAGTATCCAATGGTCTGTATATTATATTAAAATTATTTGATTTTTTTTTACAAACAAATTGGTTCAGTTTTACAAAATAACATTACTCTTTTGACAGTTTAATGATTCTGGAAGGATTTACATTACAAAAATAAATTTGTGGTTAGGAATTATTTTCTTTGTTTTGTGAGGTGAGTAAATTACGAAATACGCTAGCACGAAATCCTTGGGGGCGCATAATTATATAATTTTAAATGCAGAGGCAGGGGGGCGAATATGATTTAGATTATTATGTAATAAGCTATTTGTTAAATTTGTTTAGAATCGATTCTCTAACGTTGGTGAGTGCCAAAAGAAAGTAATTAATTTCGGTCACTTGTCTAGAAGTTGTGTTAAAAGGTGGGGAAAATTCACTAATTTTGATCTAATAACAAAACTCGTAAATTCAGACTCTTCGTTATACGAGCACTGAAGTAAATTTAGAACGGTTCTTTGTTAATTCATGCCATCTAGGTATTTTATATAGAACTAATATAGAGGAATCCATAACGAGTGCCGAGTGTGGACTAGATATCGCTAAGTTAGACTATTTCAGAGTATTTCAAAAAAAGGAAAATTTAAATCCGAATAAAAATTTAGTTAAACTAAGACGGTTCAGAAAGTCAAATTAAAATTTATGGGTACAATTATTACTGTAGTAACTAAAGATGTTAAACAAAATGTGTTCTTAGAGATTAGTGTATGTAGGAGCTTTTAACTAAGTGGAAGGGTCGGATTTGTTGTCATTCTTTTCAAGTTATACGGAAGAAATTATGATATATAAAATTGCTTATTAAATTAAGGAACATTCATATGATGCGAGATGGGTTATGCCTGGCCATTATGTAAAAGATGAATTGTTAATGAAATTATTAAACCTGTAATAGGAAACTTTAATTCCAACTCCTTAACATAGATGGCGCTTATCAATTTTGCATCGCAGTACTACATTGTAAACTTAATCTATGATATGGAATTAATTATTGTAATAATTAGGAAATGTTAGTGCTCTCCACTGTCATGTTGCGTTATAAAAGAAAATGCAAATAAAAGGTATGCAACTATAGGCTAGTGCCATAGCAACTAGTGGGTACATATGACAAATATGTATATGACATGGCAAGTTGGACTTTTGACCTTGTCCGTAGTAATACGAATATTTTGCATTTAACTACTTGTATAAAAGGAAAATAAATGGCCGTATTAGGTACGTTTTCTTCGTCGTCAGTGAACCGATTTCGAAGGTTTAAAGGTACGTGTAATAGTGATAGGTTTGTAAAATTGGTTAACAGAAAATTAGTCAACATTACTACGTCATGATATGTACAATCCACAAATTCCTAAGATTTGGGAATAAAGATTTTGTTTTAACTCTAGTTTTACTTACCTTAGTAAATGAATGAGCAAAAGAGTGAGTGAATGTGTGTTTGGTGTGTTTGAATATATGTACATATTTTATGGTACTTTGTAATATGTACTAATGGGGCCAACAGAATTAGGATTTACATGTATAGCACACGGGTTTTTTGTAACATCGAGATCAGCTAAGTTGTGTTGTGAATCTAGAGATTTTGGTAGGTACATGTCACTGTATGAGATATACTAGGTGAATTATGAAAATAAGGAATGTTAATTTTAAATTTGTGGGGAAAGGGGGGCGAAAATTAAAAGATAGGATAAGGTTAGTGTTGGTAACGTGACAAAAGAGTTAGTTGAGAGTTAATCTAGGAAGCTCATACAATCTGCTGTTTTTCAATCAGGGTAACGAAAGAATGGATTAGGATTCATAGCAACTTTAGGAGTTTGTTATTTCCGAAATGAAATCAAGACAATGTTATGGGTATGATAAGATTTAGTTACTGCTGTTGGTTTTACAAAGGGTAGATTACAAAGGGTTGAACCTAGTGTTTTGGAGGACCCTATGGAAACATCTGAGGCAGTTGGAATGAACGTAGGTAGATTAAATGATCGACGTAACTTGCAATCAATGCTAGCTAGTGAGAATTTAGAGAGTGGTACAGTTGGAAGCTTACCTTTACAATCGAAGTTGAAACCCCGGGATTATGAGAGGATTTGTTATGTAAATGTTGCTTCGTCTGCTAGTAGAGAAAAACCCAGATTCCCGGGGAGAAAAGGTACTCATCCTGTGAATTTCATTGAAGATTTAACGGCATGGTTATAAAGATCACCGGAAGGAAGTAACGAAATAGATTTAATTATTGAATGTTTAGAAGGAACCTCGCGAGATTGGGCGCGTTTGTATAAGGAAAGGTGGAGTGGTTTAAATGATTTCAAACTGGATTTCTTTAATACGTATTGGGGCGGAGCTGAGCAAGGTGGATTGAGGAGGAAAATAGTCTTTAGTAAATGGAACCAAGAAGAAAACCCTACAATGTTGAGTCACTTTATTTCACTAGCAGGTCAAGCCAAGATGCTCAATTTTCCAATTCCTGAGAAACAGCTGGTGAATGATGTTAGGAGTCACTTTCCTAAAGATGTAAAGTATGCATGGTCAAATCAGTCGTCTACTATACTGGAGGCAATGGAATTCCTGAGGAAATTGGACTCAGTTAACAAGAAATCATATATGATACAATCAAAGCCACCTGCAGTGCTACGTAAATAAGTGGGGAAGGGTCCCAGACATTTCAATTACCAGAGCCAAGAGAATACATCTGGATTTAGATAAAAAGCAAGATAGACCAACAATGGATCGGGGTACCAAGATACAGTCAAACAAGTGAATGTTGATTTAGTAAAGGTACAGTCGAAGGATATGACAGGACATGAAAATGTAGAGTGTAACGATACTAATGTTATTCTAGATTTAAACCAAACTTAGCCCATGATGTTCACTCCAGATCATGTGGCTATAAACCTTATTCATTAGTAAGAATAATGTTGAACATGGGGTGAAAACCTGGCCAAGGGTTAGGGAAATTTCATCAAGAAATAAAACATCCAATTGCAGTTGATAGCAATAGAGTTAGGAGTAGTAACGATAAAAAGGGGCTAGGTACTATGAAGGAGACATATACCTTTTTCTATCGTTAAAACTTTACAGATACGAGCCGATTTTGAAATGCAAGAAGGTTTGAGTGTGATGGATTTAAAGGTAGTTTCTTTATTTGTATTATTGTAATGATAATAATTTGACTGATTGTAGGTCGGAAATAGGGGTGGAAATTTATGGGCAAAAGGTAATAAGCTTGATTGATACTGAAAGCGATAGAACTTGTGTTTCCGAATCATTCTGGGGAAATTTATCAATGGATATTAAAAGTGAGGTCCCTGTTCTACTTATAAAAGCTATTCAAATCAGAGGGGCGGTAGGTTATAGAAGTTCAAAAATTCAACAAATTATGTTACTGCCCGTTAAGGTAGGAGAAACTATTATTGATACAAATTTTTTGATAGTGCCAAATTTAACGCATACCATGATTCTAGGATTTGATTGGCTCACGTCAAATAAAATTGACATTACATTACAAAATTCGATGGGAATTTCCGTAACGTTAACGTACGTACGTAATGGTGGGAGAGAATTTATACCATTTCAAGGTTGCACACAGGCCCGAACGAACATTAGAAGTTTGAAGTTAGGAGGAGACAAAATCAAAGATATAGACTTTCATTCTTACAAAATCTTCAGACTGGGGTTCATTTAGATAGAGAATCAGTAGATTTATTAAGAAAGATGTTAATTAAATATCCCATAGTTTTTATTAAAAAATTAGGTCGTGCTAACTATTATGAGCACGAAATTAGGTTAGAAGAGCACGTACCCAGTATTAAAAGATCTTATCCGGTGCCATATGCGTATAGGGAACGTCTGGAAGAAAAGTTAAAGGAAATGGAAAATGTTGGAATTATTTCACGTGCCTCTACACCTTATTGTAGCCCTTTGACTTTTACCTTGAAAGAAGATGGTTCGATAAGAGTGTTATTAGATGCTAGGGAGATAAATAAATACATGATAGCGGAATCGGAAGCTCCACCCTGACAATTAGATATATTAAATTAGTTTTATGGCGTTAAATATATAAGTTTATTAGATTTAAATAATGCCTATTTTCAATTACCACTTAGTATGGCTAGTCGTAAGTATACTGGATTTACATTTAACGGCAAATCTTATGTGTATAATGTTTTTCCTCAAGGGTTAAAAACATCTGTAGGGAGTTTTAGTAGGGCTATGGATTTGATATTAGTGTTCCGAAGTAAGAGATTTTTGTGTTAATTACTTAGATGATTTGAGCATATTCACGAAAGGAACGTTAGCAGAACATATAAAACATCTTGATATAGTTTGGAGTAAATTGAGAGCAGCTGGGCTTACGTCTAATATTGAGAAATGTAAGTTTTTATATATACAAAGGTGAAACTTTTAGGGCATACTCCAAATGGTATCGAAACCGACCCGGAAAAGGTAGAAGGGATTCAAAAATTCCCCGTACCGAAAAAACTTAAACATTTAAGGGCATTTTTAGGGTTATGTAATTATTATCGTTTATTTATACCTCGTTACAGTGAAATTACGCGTCCACTATGTAAGTTACTAAGAAAGAGTAAGTGGGGCTGGACAGAGGAAGCGCAGGTAGCCTTTGAAACGGTAAAAAGGGGATTTTTAAACACCATTAAGTTGCATCAGCCTAATATTTTAAAACCTTATTATTTGCAAACGGATAGTTCAGGGATTGGATTAGCTGGAGTATTATATCAATACAGTGAAGCTGGGGAGTTGTTAATTTTAGGATTTTGTAGTAAATCATTTAGTGGCGCTGAATTAAGGTAGACCGTCACTGAACAGGAGTTCTGGGCTTTAATTTATTGTATTAGGAAGTTTGAGACCTATTTAAGAGGTTCCAAACTAATTATTAGAACGGATCATGAGGCTTTGACTTTCGTTAAAACCTGGAGATTATATAATAGTAAGATAATACGCTGGACCTTATATTTAGAAAGAACAGTTTGATTACGTGGTAGAGCATATTAAGGGTAAAGACAATGTAGTAGTGGATGTACTATCCAGATTTCCATCCCATGGCGAATCGGTACAAGACGAAAGAGTTATTTGTCCCAACGTATTTTACATGAAAAATAAGTATAATAAAAACTTAATCGCTAAACTTAAGTTGTTAAATTATCATCAGTCACTTGATCTGGAGGTACAAGAGATCCGTAAGGTTATGGAAAATTCTGATTCATATTCTGGAAATCGACAATATCGACGGATTGGAAATTTATGTATTATAACGAATGATACCTTGCTTATCAAGAGGAAATTAGGTAATATTGAAATAATTGTACCTTATTTGCCTAGATCTTTAAGAGCCGAAGTTATTCTACAGACACATTTAGAAATGGGTCATCAAGGGCCTTATAAAATTATTAAGTATTTACAAGAACGGTTATATTGGATAAACATGAGGAAGGATATAAAAGGTCAATTGAAAGTTTGCCATGTTTGTCAGTTGTCTAAAAATGATAATGTAAAACATGTAGGAGTATGTTGTTCCATAGTACAAAAAATATCGGTGAAATGGTAATGGCAGACCTATACGGCCCATTAACAAAATCCACTTTTGGATCGGCATATATTTAAGTAATTCAGGATTCGTTTAGTAAATATATAAAGTTATTTGACCTTCGGAAAGCTACTTCAAAAGCAGTAGTGGCGGGGGTTATAAGGTTTTCAAAAATTATAATGCCTAAAACGATTTTGACCGATAACGGGAGACAGTTTACTAGTAATATTTGGAGGATATCGTTACAGGAAATAGGAATAAAACCCGTTTATACAACTATTAGAAATCCGCGTCTCAATGCTACTGAGAGGATAAACAAAGAATTGGGAAGGTTATTTTGTACTGTTATATATTAGAATATGTATGGTATATTGCCAACATCAGCCCTTAGTCAGCCCTTCAGGCAACCGGGTTCAGATCATCATAATCTTGAATCGACGCACTCTCTCTCTGTATCCTAAGCTGGGCAGTCGTAAAACTTTACTTAAAATATATTTCCTTGTGTGTATCTTTACAGTGTTAATAATATACTTTTTTTAAAACACAATTCTCAATATCCCGTATAACAGTATATATTGTCACAAAAATCATAGGGGAAAGGAATAGTTATTTGAAACGAATCGAAGAATTATATAACAATAGCTATCACGATAGTACTAAGTTTAGTCCTAATCAAATAGTTTTTAATAGGGACAACACTTTGACAATTGATGATGGATTACCTATTCACCGTAATTCTACATTATGTGGTAATGTAATTGAAGAAGTCAGGAATAATTTAAGGGAATCTAGTTTCAAAAGGCAGAGTCAATACAATAAGACTCATAAAATGATTACCTACCAATTGGGTGATTTAGTAAAAATAAGGAGACTAAATAAATCGGACGCGGAAAAGAAAGTAACAAAAAAATTAACTAAGTCTATGAAGGCCCTTATGAGGTAGTGCAGGTACCGTTTGATAATGTATATGTTCTCATGGACCCGAAAAGTAAAGTAGTACGGGGAAAGTTTAATGCTATACATCTAGCAAGGTATTATTCGTGAAGATGTTGATTTTGTATAGCATATTAATTAGAATAAATATGTTATTAAAATAAGTTTATCCACTGAACATCAATATCATACTCTTTTCATAGTTTACTTGTGGTTTTGTCTTTTGGATATTCATACTATTAAGAACACTAATTACACATACAATCGCTCATGCATATACATATACATACATACGCTCGCACATGTGCACACACCGACACATACACTTATAGTTAAGTTTTATTAATGTCAAGCATAAACTACAATATTAAAATTTGTTGTGTACCTACTTAGATCTCTGTACTCGATAAATATTAATTTTACCTATTAGTGTATGGGGCATTGGTGACTTAACACTTTCAAGGACACTACTCATTAGATCAAGTACCAAATGTGACACTACTTTTTTCCATACAAATTGAAAACACGTCCATAACTGTTGTGTCACGTAGTTCAAGATTCTATAACAGCTTACATGGCAGTACGTCTCTGTATGTAGGCGTACTGCCAATATGACTACATCAGACTACTACTACTACGCTAATGTGACACTTCGCCTTGGTACGTGGCCCTAAATAGGCGTGCTGTCATGTAATTTTACATGCTTGCTGTATAGTTTTGGCACAACGCCTGGGTATGTGACCGTAAATAAGCGTGCTTTCATATAAAATTTCTACTCATATTGTGGATTTGAGAGTACGTCTTAGTACCTGAGACGTAAACTGACGTAATATCGGGATGTATACAAAATTGATCAAAAGAATAGATAAGAAATGACACTACGTCTTGGTACGTTAGCACAAATAGACGTACTGACCGGTAATGTTAGAGTGATACTACGTTAATATAACACAACGCCTTGCTACGTCATGGATTTAGACCTTGGTATAAATTATTGCATATTTACTACAAAACTCGTCAAAATAAAATCATATTTCAAGTAATTTTACCCTGTTATTATACCTATTTACCTGTGGTGTCTTTGTATATAAAAGAAAACAACAAAAATGTGACCTTTGCACAGCAAACATAACAATAAAAAATTTAAAACTTTAGTATCAAGTGTAGATATAACATAACATAAGCATAATTATTATTATTATATTAGTGATCTTTGTTGCAGTCTCCGAAACAAGAAGGACATAATGCAGGAGATTTGTCACATCCTTTACAGTAATAGCTCGTGTCTCATCATAATTTTTCTTTGAGCATTGCTTGCCTGCCAAAAATGCCAATTTCTTCTTTGATGCTGGAGAAGGCATCATGCGTGTAGGCCAATGTCCGTTATTGAAAGTTGATGGGGAAGAAGATGCTTCTTTAGGTTGTGGTAGTGGCACTGGAGCAGTTGGGACTAAAAATCGTCTGCTGTTGTGTTTATCATACCTTTGTACCAAATCGGCCCCTTTTTATTCATTCACTCCAATAAGTTTTCGGATCAGTTCTTCTCTGTACTTTATAAACTTGTACTTTGTGTCTTTCTTCACATTGTTTTTGAAAATGTAAAAAAAATCCAAACTGCCGTATCCAAAAGGTGGAAAAGAACATTTTTGTACCATCTTGCCATCTATCACCGGCCGATCTAGCTCTAACATCCTGAATTGAACTTCTTTCTCGGTCGTTCACGTTCATTATTATTTTCTGTCCCGTCATCACTATCTGAATTTTCATCACATTCTTGACTAGATTCCTCACTTCCTGGGGTATATTTTGTCGGACCCGGACACGCGTGTCGAAAATGCTTTTGTCACTGGCACTAGAATCTTCTGCGGAAGGCTAAAAATTTTGTCGGAATCATAGCTATTCACCTTAAACGTCAGAGAACAGATCATGACTGCTACCTGTCTATTCTTCTCCAAACAAGGTCTTGGAGTTCTTGATTGGGCGTGACCTTTTCTTTCTAGTAGCCAACTATAAGTAAAATACCTATTTATTGTAACAAGCAGCCAGACCAGAAGCAACATAACACGATTTCAATAGATATACAACGTACAATAAACCATAATATGATATAGTTATGGTTAGGGTGTACTAAAATATTTCAATTTCATTGTAGAATAGATCCAATTCTCCAAGAAACATTTTATAAATAATTGGCATGGTATTATTTTACTCCAAAAAAGCAAGAAAACATAAAATTGAATCAAATACCACGTGGTGAAATTGTGGAGCCGCAAGCGATCGCCTCCCACTGTGACACTGCGCTACTTTCCGACCGCAGGGCTATAGACGCGCATCGGCTATCTTCGTGGTATGGAATTTGATAAGAAGTGAACTGTACCATTGCAGAACTAACGGGTTACCTACTTGCAATATATGGGTTCTAATTAACACTACTAGACGATTTAATGGCCAAATTACTCTTTTAAATTAATTTCTGGTTACGGCTTAGTTAAGAAATAAATACCTAGACGTCGGTAAATTAGTAGTGTGGAGATCCGGTAATATCTTACGTAACCGTAGTGGAACAGCGTGCATAGCGTAAGACATAACTTAATGTAGTGATTCCGGAATCTAGGATTTAAAAAAATGTATAGCGAGCAAGACGTAGAAATTAGCCCAAGAGATTTCCGGATTTCATTGCCTAAAACTGGTGAGCAACTAGTTTCAGATACATTCGTAGGGAGGGGTTGGATTTTATTAGACTATATATAATTATTATTATATTATGGGCTAATTATTTTAAAATTATGTAATAGTTTATTTATTTATGTAAAATTTTTATTAAGTATGATTTAATATTTCATAATTCATCCCCTCTGTCTGTCTCTGGAGTTTATTGATCGAAATACTAGCAAGTTTTACAAGTGAAGGGTAGGAATAGTTACAGGTTGTATCACTAACCTTTGATGGGCATGCTACTCATTTTAATGCCATGGAACTACTTGATTGCAGAATAACTGATACGGCAAATATGTCAACAACGTTTCCACACCCCTTGGATGCTAGCGAAGTGGCATGTTTTTTAGATCCCAGTCATGTAATTGAATTAATTCGAAACCGACTAGAAGCAAAGAAAGAATTTTTAAATAAAAATGAGCAAATTGTCAGCTTAACTTTTTAGGGACTTTTTAGAAAAACTTAATCATATGCAACAGGCTGAGGGCCTTCACCAAGCAAACTTTCCAAGAGACATATTTCCTTCAGAAATCAAATAATGAAGGTAAAACTTGCCACACAAACTCATAGTAAAAGTTTTGCGAATGCTCTGCAGTTTTGTAGGACGGAATTCAAGCTTTTGAACGATTTGATTTCTTTTTGAACGACCGCAACCTACTGAAGAATTTGTTCAATTAATGAATGACTTCTTTGATATTTTTAATTCGCGGACTACGCCTCATTTTGACTATAAAAAACAAATAAATAAAGGTAACAAAGCTGAGATTTATGCCCAACTGAACTGGCTTTGTTGAACAAAACTTGCAACTAAAAAGCGTCACACGTCGTCAGAAAAGTAATAAAAGATGGTCGACCAACGTTAATTATAACGCATTTTAATAAAAGGGCTTTAGAAACAAATAGTAAGCCTGGTTTTGTTGAAGCTTTAGTGAACATTTCAAGTTTAAAGTCACTTTATGAGCGTCTAATTGAAAACGAAAAATGTCTTGTATATTAACCTACCTACAAACTTAGCCAGGATCACCTAGAAACATTTTTTGGCAGCGTGAGAATGCATGGGGGCCATAACGACAAACAATTCAAGGCCATATATCGCAAACTGTTAACGCATTTAGAAATGAGAAGTTTGGAAATAGGAAACTCCATTCCACTGGAGAATATAGCGATTTTAACGTGTAATTCCTCAACACAAGTTATAAATTCTACAACTACTTCGTACCGACACAAAGATTCTGAGGACACTGAAAGTATTTCGTTACATTTTGAAGGACTTGCCTCAGAACTAAACAATTTAACATAGCATTTGGATTTGCCAATTTTCAATGAAACCAGAAAAGTGATTGTTGGATATATTGCTGAGTGTATTATACGATCTGTCAAAAAAGAAATCACATGTGAACCTTGCTTGACTCATTTGATTTCTACGGAAAAACATGACTCATAAGTTGATTGACTTAAGGAATTAAAGAGGTTTGATATTTCCTTCCGCAAACACTTATAAAGTATGTGCAGCGGCTGAAATCGTTAAACGAAAAATCTTAAAAGAAGATGTTTTAATAAGAACAGAATGATTATCGATTTGTATTTTCCCAAATTTTTGAGTTTTATCGGTGAAAATACGATTTTTATAAAATTAAATGATGATCATTTATGCTACGGACTTGATCACAAAGTTAATATGATAAAAGAAATAGAAAAATATTTAATGATTCGATTGCACTATATACCAAATAAAGAAACAAATGCTCGATGTTTTTACGCCAAACATAAATACTACAAGAAATTGGTGCAGCACAAAGGTCGTTAATAATATGTAGGTATGTTATGTGCGTTATAATAAATATTTTCCATAACCTATTTAATGTTTAATTTTATTACACCTAACAGTTTGCTTATATATATTTTTTTTCATTTAGCGTTATGAAGGGGATAACATTTCCATATAAAAACTTTATTTCTATGATGGATAAAGAAACTACATGTTGGAGTAAAATCATATTTGTAGTTAGAAAACAAAACATGCAGTAAAATCCGCAATTACTAATTAACATTTAGGATGAAGAATACATTTATTATCATAGGTCAACCAAATATCAACCCAACCAATCATTAACCCTTAATTTGATTTTGTTCACTGTGAGAAACATATGAGAACAAAAATGATTTCGTTATATTTTTACACCAAATTCGTATTTTTTGTAATATTATCATACCGTATATAATATTTTTTAATAGTAAAAAAATAGTCTACGCACCTGGCAACACTTTTACTAGTCATTGTCAAAGCAAAATGTCGGCGCCTCGCGGGTCGTCTATGTTCCGCAAGGTAAATATAAAGATTTTACTTGATTTTCTATTGTTTCAAGTATTTTAATGCTTTCACTAACTTATCTAGACTATTTATTATATTTTGGTGTGTGAATTATGTGCCTTTATGTGAATCCTCAAGTTTTATGACCCGCCAAAAGCTTATGTTTATTGTGATGAACATTGCCAAATAACCTATAAAGTACCTACAATTTGTTATGTTCATCACGGTGAAAGATGCCAAATACCTAATGATAAATTAATCCAAAATAGTTATGTCTTTTTTTTTTAACATTTTGAAGTTATGGGTTTTATTTTGCTTATTTCGGTATTTTCTGTTGCCAACAGCATACTTTGCATGGACGCACGGCAAAAATATTGGCGCTTGTGCCTATACAGCATGCTCCCTAAGATACCAGTGATAGGTCCGACATGGACAATGAATTGGCAGATCTGCATACTCCAAGTTTAGCTTCATCATCAGCACCATCTTTAGATTCATCTTAAGAGCGAATGCATATTTTAAGCAGTCCTGAACCTGATGCTGAAGATCATGACACTGGGGACGATCCACCTGAATTTGATTTTACAGAAACATCATTGCAATTGACTCCAGTTCTACGTCAAATTTGCCCAGCTACACCGACTAGAGAACCGAACTACGAGAACATACCTTCCTTATCTTCTATACCATCTCTTCCGTCTGAAGCCCCTTTATCAACTCCTGAAAAAGCTACCAGGAAAACTCGAGCCCAAAGGCACATTACTCCAGTGCTGGCTAAAAGACGAAAGAAAGTTCCGAAATTTGTACTAACCTATAAATGGAAAAAAAGCGTCACCTTCCGTCACCAAGCTACAATTGAAGAAAACCAAGACCATAAAATAATGAATGCCTCTTTCCTGCCCACTGCAGATTCCCTAGAATATTTTAATTTATTTTTTTCTTCAGACATTGTGACCGATATTACCGTACAGTCAAATCTATACTCTGTTCAAAAAACTGGCAAATCTATTCAAGTGACCGAAGACGAAATGCGTGATTTTATAGCTATCCATATACTTATGGGTATTGTCTTAATGCCTAGTTACCTAGACTATTGGAGCAGTAGATTCCGGTATGCTCCGATAGCAGATCTAATGAGTTTAAAACGCTATCAACAGATTCGTTGATTTCTACACTTTGCTGATAATAGCTTAGAAGATACTGATAGATATTACAAAGTAAGACCAATAGCAGAAAAAATAAGAAAAAACTGTTTGCTGCAAGAAAATGAAAACAAATTTAGTATAGATGAGATGATGATTGCTTATAAAGGAAGAAAGGCAGGCAACAGAAAGCAGTACATGAAAGATAAACCCAACAAGTGGGGATTCAAAAATTACGTGCGAGCTGGAGTAAGTGGCATGATTTATGACTTTATCCTATATGGAGGAGAAGATACATTTCGTTTTCATAAATTTACTGAACAAGAAATTTCAATTGGGTTTGGGGCACAAATTGTAATAGCTCTGTGTCAATCTATTCAAAGAAAGCCAGCCACCATATTTTGTGAAAATTTTTTTTCATCGCCTGAGTTATTTTATATTTTAAAAGAAAATTATGGCGTATTTGGTTTAGGTACGATTCGTAACAATAGAACCAAGGGAGCTGGATCTATTTTGCCTAGTGAAAAGGCAATGAAAAAGAAAAAGAGAGGAGCTTATTCACAGGTCGTATGTGACAAAACCAAGCTGGCTCTCGTTCGCTGGAACGACAATAAGCCTGTCACCCTGATAAGTTCATTTGTTGGATGCACACCTGTGCATAAAATAAAGAGATATTGTAAGGTAGAAAAGCGAAAGTTAGATGTTGACTGTCCTCAAATAGTAAGGGAGTACAATAAACATATGGGGGGGTGTAGACCTGGGTGATATGTTAGTATCTCTTTATAAAATACCTTTCAAGTCTAGAAGATGGTATATAGGTATATTTTGCCAGTTGTTAGATATAAGTATAAATAATTCATGGATTTT
Organism: Calephelis virginiensis; assembly: GCA_002245475.1. Classification (NCBI taxonomy): domain Eukaryota; kingdom Metazoa; phylum Arthropoda; class Insecta; order Lepidoptera; family Riodinidae; genus Calephelis; species Calephelis virginiensis. The sequence goes on from NJDC01003088.1 coordinate 96,517, forward strand.
ATATAAAAAAAATACTAACGACAGAAAAAAAATGTCTTTGAAAATATTTCGGCAAGATCTATATCTAAATTTAGCAAAAAAGAACCGGTCTGTACGTTCTCACTCTATCGTTGAAAATTCAACAATAAAGAACCCTAAGTTACCCAGCCCCATTAGCCCCATACGTTTCGACAATATTTGCCACTTTCCTAATACAAAAGAAGACATGGGGAGGTGCAAATATTGCCTAAAAAATACTACTGTGTACTGCATGAAATGTAATATAAGACTCTGTTTTGTTACCGGAAAAAAATCTCGTAATTGTTTTCTCAATTTTCATACAAAATAATACTAAGTTTTTGGTGAAATGCTAGAAGAGGCTCTATTATGTTATAAAAGATATTTTGTTATGTCTTTGTTTTGTTTTTTATATAAATAAAAATATTTTGTAAACCGCACTACCTGTTTGAATGTGTACCCTAATTTGATTATGTTCATCACAGTAAACATTACAATAAAGTGGTATTTCTCGACAGATTTGGCAATGTTCACTCTGATGAACATTGGTTTCCTGGAAACCTGAAGGTCGCAACATTTTTTTTTATTTTTTCTGGATTCCTTACTACCCTAAACTTATAAATATACATAAATTTTACATATATATAACACATTGAACCTCTACCAAATTAAGGGTTAATTGCAACTTATTTTACGGTTATGATCACATAGAACCTACATAATTTCAATATATTTCATTGTTTACCTACTATAGACAAAAATCGAAAAATAAAGTGGGTATTTTGCGAATATGTATCTGGCAACATTACGCACACAAAGATACACATATACCGACAAAGCTGTCACGCACACATGAAATGCTACGCGGCCTCACTGCGTTTGTTACGTTCGCTTCATCTGCCTATTGTTTTATAATTTAAGGCTTAAACATCCAAAACCGAGCTAGAATATAATAGCCAGCTCAAATTAGATGCAAATTTACAAACTGCATTTGTTAGTGAGCATCTGGACACGCTATTTGATATCACAAACGGACGTGCCTCAAAAATATATCAAGAAAGGTGTACGTATCAATGTACCCTAAAATAGTTTACCTCATGTTCTATGGACGGAATATAAAACAAATGTCAAGAAAATGCACTTTTTAAAATCAAACAGTCAAATAAGATTAAGGAACATATATTCGTTGCTGGAATGGTTATTACCATTGATATATTAAAAAGAGGAAGATACGTTACCTAGTCACAGCGCCCGGTCCTACAAAACTAGGCCCACTGGACACAGTGACACTCAGTCAGTGCTCAGTCACACGCGGGACATCATATCGAACACTTCTACTTTCCGATTGTTCTTGCCATTAATCACGCATCAAAATGCCTTCTTGTGTATTTAACCAGTGTCATAATCACTCAAGGAAAAAAAAATAAGACACACGGGATTACTTTCCATTCGTAAGTAAAGCTTAAGTAAAGTAAAGTAAAGTAAAGTAAAGCGTAAGTTTTAATATTTTAAAATTGTTTGAAAATAAGATAAAATATTTTTTTGGTTCGCCATGTTTGTTAGAGTGAGATAGTTTATTACAAAAGGGCGTGAGTCGGGACGAACGACGTACGAAGTACGATGCTCATGCGTCGTATTCTATCGACTACGTTTGCGTAACGTCAGCAGAATAATTTTTTTAATTGCACATTTAATATTTCATCACATAAATAATTACACTACGTAATTTATTTTATATTTGATTGATAATAGCAGGTGAATTAACATGAAACTTATTGAAACATTGGTACTTGTATCGAGAACGTTTATTTTTAGTTTTTCAATAGAATATTTTCATAGTTATTACCAGTGTTTGGATAAATTTAGCTAATTAATAATTGACGATTAGATCATAATTACTGATTTAAAAATTTGATCATTATTGTTATATA
>NJDC01003088.1:100527-114319 GCA_002245475.1 Calephelis virginiensis
ATTGTTCTTGCCATTAATCACGCATCAAAATGCCTTCTTGTGTATTTAACAAGTGTCATAATCACTCAAGGAAAAAAAATAAGACACACGGGATTACTTTCCATTCGTAAGTAAAGCTAAAATATTAAAATTGTTTGAAAATAAGATAAAATATTTTTTTGGTTCGCCATGTTTGTTAGAGTGAGATAGTTTATTACAAAAGGGCGTGAGTCGGGACGAACGACGTACGAAGTACGATGCTCATGCGTCGTATTCTATCGACTACGTTTGCGTAACGTCAGCAGAATAATTTTTTTAATTGCACATTTAATATTTCATACATATCTTCACGCCAAGTCCCTTACGGGGTAGGCAGAGAGTATCGAGTGCCAGACCTCACGATCCTGACAAACCTGTCTTGTTTCCTTCACATTCATAACCCTTTTCATACAAACACGCCGGTTTCGGAGACTCTTGACACCACCCTCGGATAATATCCGATTGATCTGATCGTGAAATGTCAGCCTTGGTCTCCCCGGGTACCTACATCCATCCACATTCGCATTAATATTTCATCACATAAATAATTACACTACGTAATTTATTTTATATTTGATTGATAATAGCAGGTGAATTAACATGAAACTTATTGAAACATTGGTACTTGTATCGAGAACGTTTATTTTTAGTTTTTAATAGAATATTTTCATAGTTATTACCAGTGTTTGGATAAATTTAGCTAATTAATAATTGACGATTAGATCATAATTACTGATTTAAAAATTTTATCATTATTGTTATATAGTTTTTATACTTTTATAATAGGGTAAGTTCGCCTGTTCGCGTCCATCGGCCAGATCGCGTCTATTTCGCAGACACCGTTTAAAAAACTCGTAAAAATTATATGAATCAGCCAGTTTGCGTCCACGGTGGACGCGACCTCATTTTACTATCTCTAGCTTGAAGCTTTATTATAATATAAAGAAATATGTTATCAGGATGGGGTTTCAATTAATATATACTATTTTTTCTATTCAAGACTAATTTAATATTAAAATTTTCATCACTGTTTAGATTTCCTAAAGATGAATTATGAAAACAAAAGTGGCTTGTCGTGGTAAGACAACAACGACAAGAACCTTACTGGACACCAACTATACATAGTCGAGTATGCTCAGCACATTTTAAACCAGAAGATGCATATACTACCAAAAAAGGACTAAAAAGGATATCAACTGAAGCTGTACCTTACTTTCAGGTATTTGTGAGTTTATCTAGTTAAATACTTTGTTTGGCTCGATGTTCTTTTACAACTGAAAGCTAAAGTCTATCAGCACCTTTAGATCACTTTTCACTGAAAGTACAAAATTTTATCATCTAAAGTATTATCAAAGTAGCTAACTAAGTATTATCAAACTAGTTATAAAAATTATGTCAAGATTTGAAGTAAAATTATTTATTTTGTTTACATTACATTCTGAAGTTTTAGGTATACAAATTACAATTTAAGTAACTGTTTTTATTTATTTCAGGTGTTCAAACAAGTGCAGAAACACAAGGGCCAATTGAAGATGTACAGCCAACTTTAGACTGCATCTTAGAATTGGATATAGTTGACAGTCTTGAGAAGATTGATTCGTCAGCAAAATATAACCCATCATTACCAGTTTCTCCTCTTCTTAAGGATGTTGAAAGCACTCCAAAAATAAAAAAGATGTGCTTAACTGAAACTAAAAAAAATATATAAATAACTTAAGTGCTTCGATAATAAAAAGAAAAAACCAAAAACAGGCCAACGAAGATGTAATATCAAAAAAGAAATTGGAAATTTTAGATATACAAAGACAACAAGAATTATTAAAATTAGAAAAAAACAAGATCTTATTTGATTTGGACATAGAAACAAAAAAAGTTCTTTTAGAAAATGCCAAAATTGAACTAGAATTTAAAAAGAAAAATTTTAATTTGTAATTAGTACAATAAACATCTACTCAACTTTTTAATCTTTTATTTGTGTACCAAAGAAATTACTTACCTAAAATATTGTTCAACCAATAACCTACGATAGTGGTTACTGTCAGAGGTAGTAAGTAAAAATATATTTTGTAGAATATCCTCATCATCAGAATCAGAGTGAGATTCAATAACTATATAGTCATTTTGCTGAAGAGCTATATTATGTAACACAGCTGTGGCGACAATTACAACTACTGTATTATCTAATTTCAATCTCAACTTCTGTGAAAGACATGGAAATCGCCTTTTCCATACACCAAATGTCCTTTCAACAGTGTTTCTAGTTTTAATTTGTGCTTCATTGTAAAGCTTTTCTCCGTTTGCAACTGGGTTTAAAAATGGTGTCATCATGTACTTCCCACAAGGATAAGCACTGTCTCCAAGGAGATGACCATCTATCTCATTGTTATCTAAGCGAGCTCGCAGGAATGAGTTATGATACACAGTGCTGTCATGAGTTGATCCATGCCAACGAGCATCTATGTCACGGATGTATAATTTTGCATCACACACAACTTGTACATTAATTGAAAAGAAACCTTTTCTGTTGCTAAATAATTCTGCTTGCTCACCTCCAGGAGATTGAATTGGTATATGTGATCCGTCTACACAACCAATAACATTTGGAAATCTAGCAATGTTGTAAAATTGCGCCTTTACCTCTCTTAATTCTTCCACATTGGACATGCGAATATAGCTCCTCCACAACTTCGCTATTTCCTTACTTACTTTATAAACCACTCTAGACACGGTACTTTTATGAACATTTATGTCATCACCAATCAGAACTTGGAATGTACCTGTAGCATAAAATCGTAATGCGATGAATATTTGTTCCAACACAGACAACGTGTATTTACGAAGCGTAAAAGGAACTAGAGCAGGGCTGATGATATTACTGATATGTATCACAGTATTCTTGTAAAACCGATATCTTAAAGTAAACTCTTTATCAGTAAACATATCGAAAGGATTTCTGCTTTGTCTCAAGTTTCTGGGTATAGAAATATTGGAAATAAACTCCAGTACTTCCATATCAGACTCAGATGAGCTACTTCTACTTATTGTGATACTATTCATTGCTTTTCCTTAATGAGCAGATGAATTTTTTTAAAATTTAGATAAGGACTAACAATCACCACGTAATAACCTAAAAAATGTAAGAGTGAGTTGCACCATCTTACTTTAACCATAACAATTTGAAAAAATTGGTTAAATTTCCGGTTAAGGGAAAAAAGAGTTGCACCATTTAACATTGGTTAAAATGACGTCACGATTTGACGTTAATCATAACCGTTCGATTTCGGTCGGTTAGTCGTTAAAGTTATCTGTAAACAATCAAATGTCAAACGCAACAGAGCTTTAATTTTATTTTCAAAAGTATGTAACGGCTCGACAGACTGTTTATATACTTTAAAATACCTACCAAACACCTTAAATATCTAAGTTCAGTTGTGGTAATGTCCCTACTACAAGATATTCTTTGGGAAAGTAGTTCTTCTGATGAAGAATACGAAATTAGGAGAAAGAGAAAAGTTTATGTGTCAAGAGTAGATAGATTTGCAAAATGGGACGATGATTCATTTTTGGAGAGGTTCCGAGTTTCCAAAAATTTAGCAAGGGCTCTATCTATCCGTCTTGAAGAATCTTTAATACATCGGACGACAAAGTAAGTAGTACGTGGTTTAAAAGTACATAATGAAATATTAAGTAATATCTAATCCTACATATTTACGAATTTGTAGTAAATAGTTAGTTAACCTATGGTTTTCATAGCAATTATTGCCAAGTTTGAAGGACAATACTTTAATTATTCTCTTTCTTTCAGAAATTATGCAATAACTTCGATTCAGCAGATATTAATAAGTTTAGAATATTATGCATGTGGCCGATGGTTGTAAAATTGTACAACAGCAAAATGGGAGGTGTAGATCTGGCGGATCGAATGTTAGCAGTGTGTCCATCTCGAGTAAGAACTACGAAATGGACAGTCCGTTTTATTGCCCACATGTTTGATTTAGCGACATCCAACGCTTGGATTCAGTATCGCAAAACTAAAAGAGAAAGGGGTGTACCGTTGAAAAAGATACAGTCGCTCAGACAATGGAAGATGGATCTAGCGGAATTAATAATAGACAAAAATAGTTTAGAATCAGCAGAAGCTATTGAAGATGAAGAAGAAATACATTCGCGTAAAAGGGGCCGGCCAGGGATAAACCCACTCCCATCCAAGACTCGTCGTCTACATGGGGCTATACATGTGCCTACATTTGAAACTGTTGTCAACAGATGTCGCCTGCCAGGATACGACAAAAGAACCACAGCGAAATGCACTTATTGTGGAGTAGCTTTGTGTTTGATGTCTAGTCGCAATTGTTTCAAGGATTTCCACGAACAAGATTTTTAATTGATTGAGACCAAAGATTAAATTCTTTCGGTAGTAAAAGAAGAAAATAATGTTTTATGTTTGATTTTTTGTTTGGTAGTACAACAAACTATATTTTTTATATTATGAATGTCATAAATCTTTAGCTTAGAGACTAAGGATTTACATTAGTTTTAAGAGAAGTCCTAATCTAAGTAAAAAAAAGGCTGTCGTTATTGTGATTTTATCTTTAGGATGCTGCTAATTAGGAAGTTTATTTTAGAAGAGTTTATTGATTCATAAGTTCTTTTTTTTGTGTTTATTACTTAAAAGACTGTTTCTAGAAGTTTTAGTTGTTAAAGTTCATATTTGAATAAAAAAATATTTTATATGTTGAGTTTATATTATTTATTGCGTTCAATTCATGGATTGAAACCGAATGTGCAATTTATTGAACAAAAGATGGCTGCTTAAATCCTTAGCCATTCCATTTCAAGAGACATTTAAAATATTTGAAAAGCATTACATAATCAAAATTTGTAATGTACAAAAATATATATCAAAATCAATGTCTGGGACTGAGGGCCAATATTTATTATGTGCATAATTTTGTACAGTGGGACTTAATCACTACGATTTAATTTTTTTTTAGGTCTTAGGAGGATATTATGAGCTAGATAATAAATTGGGTCACACTCAAGCAATGCCAAAATTGACTGCATGCCACGTAGAACCCTCTAAAATTAAAAAAAAAAATAAAGTTAGCATGGCGACTCAGATACGGAGTGCACCGACAGCTGCTATGCTTTAACATACTCAAACTGTTAGGAAGTAAACATTATTATTTTACTACATACCTACTTTGTTCCGAAAGACAAAAGTTTTGAATTAAAAACTAAAGTATTACTTTTCGAAATCTTGTTCTCAACCAAAGATAAATAACAATTAATTTTTCATACTACCTTTCACCCCTGTTAGGTAATGGTACCACCTAATTTTTAATATTGGTATGTTTGGGATGCTGCCGCGGACATGGCGTGAAGGTGTGTATGTAGTCTTAGTTGTGTTCTAGTTTGCTAGTTGCTACTACACTGGCCGTTATTTAAAAAAAATAAGCTTAGTCCCTTTTAAATTTTGTATAAATTTTGAAATATAAAACCGAAAAGGATTTTGTATTCAGTCTGCTTGATATCCTGCTACAATCTGCTTCTATTCTTAACAGTCTGCCACGTTCTGCTTCAGAGTATGGTCAAAATTTTAATTCGACGGAACTCAAGAGAAACTTTGACTGCTGCTTGCTGACTAGTGCCTGCTGCTCGGTGGTGGGAGGGACCTATACCGGCGGTATCTGCCCGGCGGTGTTCTTCTCTGGCCGCCTTCCCAGCTGCCCACTTCTGCTGCTACTTCTGACTGCTGAGGGAAGGCGTCTGCGGGGGTCCCCCTTTGACGCCTTCCCAGCCAGCCTAACCGCCGAAGTTTACAGCAGCAGTCCTTTGTGTTCCGTCGAGGAGAACCTACAAGACCACCGTATCTCAAGCCCCCTTTGTTTTTTAATCCAGCAGAAACTTTTTTTCACAAATGCACAGACTTTATAAAGTCTTTTATTTTAAATATAGTGTGATTTTGTTTATATTTAATTTGTTTATATACCAACAGGATTCCCTTTATGGTTCGTCTGTTTGCTTGTTTTTTTTCTGTAAACAAAATTTCATTGTTCATTGTTACAAATGAAATTCAAATTTATAATGGTCATAACTTTTGTTTCTCTCAAGGTATTTTTATTTAAGGACTTGCCCTGTGCTTGGGTCATGTTTTTGTAAATTTAAAAGAAAAAAAATCTGAAGAATAAACGTGAGATAATACTAGATATCCCCTTTTTTGTTTTCCAAAGAAGATAAAAAAAATGTTTCCCCACTATAAATTAAAAAATCCATGCTTTTCAGATGGCTAAAATTGAGGTGGGTCAAATAGTATAATGGAAAACATTAAAGTTCAGTGTTCTGCGTACACTGAGGGTTTTATTTGTGTAAAGTTGCATAAAGCTATTAAATGTCGAGCATGCTTTAAAACTTACGAATAGAAACATTTCTGAACTACATATTTAAATACAGTTTAGAGAGTGTAAAAGTTTAAAAAGAAATAACTTGGTGTATTTTTTAAGTTACATTAAGTTTGTTAAAATATACGGAGATTCTGTTCAACTAATACACAACTTACTTAATGTGTATTTTTTATAAAAAAAATAGATTCCAATTTAAAGAAATTTATAGAAAAAACTATTTCGATTTCCTGACTTGGATGTAGGGAACACAGCCAAAGGGTCTATAAATTATTAATTATTGGAATGGTTGTGCAAATTAAAGGGCCACAATTGGTGCAAAATTATAACTAGAATTATGAGAGGGCAAATTGAGCCAGCCTCACATGCTGGCTATAGAATAAGATTAAGAAGAAATTAAGATTAAGAAAAACGAAATAAAAATACATAAATTTGAAAATGATATGTATCACTGTTTTATTTTTGCAAACATTTAGCGGCCGTATTATGAAAAAAAAAGTATCTTCACGCCCATATCCCCGAAGAGGTAGGCGGAGATACAACCAAGGCACCCACGACTAGCCAAAGACACTAAGTCCCACAATGTGATAGGTGGCAAGCCTATCGGCCAACCGGGCACATTTCCAATCCCGACCAACATTTTTTTTATTAGAAAATTGGAAAAATCCAATTTTCTTTTTGTAGGTCGACCCGGGATTCGAACCCGGGACCTCATGCAGTCAAGTCCAACACCCGGACCGCTAGACCACAGAGGCGATATTATGAGACGTCCATTATCTCAAAATCAGTCATGTTGACATTTCCTATACAAAATTGTGAATTATTGATAGATTAAATATTAATTGACGTCTCGGAGTGGGGCTATAAACTTAATAATTTCAGTTACGGTGCGATACAATCCCAAATTTTCATTCCATTGAAGGGTTGAGTTATCAACAAAGTTGTGTCTTATTCTGTGGAAGGCAAACTAGGTGACTAATGCCCGGTTTCTGAAGGCGTCAGTTATGTTCGTAATAGTTGTTGGGTCAATAAAGTTATCTGTACGATTTTTTTTATAGAAGAGGAGGCAAACGAGCAAGTGGGTCACCTGATGGAAAGTGATCACCTCCGTCCACGGACATCCGCAACACCAAAAGTATCACAGATGCATTGCCGGCGGTTAACTGTCACTGCGTTTCTGAACACTCAAAGAGTCGTTCAATAACTATGCGACGAATAATATTTCCTAATTTTGCCACTAGATGGGTCTTTTAAGGTTAACAACTAAAATTTGACCCTAACTTTACATTTTTTTAATACATGTTTTACATATAGATTTAAATATTCTTTTTCAAGGTTAGACGAGTTAACAAATACTATTTAATTTAAAAAAGTTATAATATGATAATTTGCTTTATAGCAGTGGCCGTATTGAACGCTGTCAAAGTGCAACAAAATGTCAGTATTAAAACAAAACGTCAAAGTAGTGTTAGGTACTTTCGCGCCTGTTAATATTGATGCTTATTGCTTGTTTGCCGGTTAGCTGTTTATAAAAGTAACAATTACCATTTACCACTCAGTACCTAGATTACATACACGCCAAGTCTTTTACGAGGTAGGCAGAGAGTGTAGAGGGCCAAACGATCCTGGCATATCAGCTTGGCTTACTTTACATTCATTTTCCATTACCCTTTTAATAAAAACACGCCGGAGACTCTTGATACCACCTTCGGATAACATCCGAGCAATTTGATCGTGAAATGTCAAACTAGGCCTCACCGGGTACCTACATCTATTCACATTTGCATTGTAAATCTACTCTGTCAATCTTTCATTCTTTCTACATGTACGAACCAGCGGAGCATGCTCTACCCATTTTAAAACCAACATTTTCTTTCTATTCCATTACAAGTAGGTATTAGTAGGTAGGTAGGTAGTAATAAGTACTTAGGTTAATGATGTATAAATGCTTATTCTTAAATTTCAGTCTGAGATGTACAAGACAGGAGAAATAATATTTTGCCCAAAGACCACTGTAATAGATGAGAAAGTCAAGGCTTTGATAACTTCTCAGTTCCAGCCATTATGTAATGAATGTGACTCAACAGCACCATATTATGAATTAAGTTAAGTACTGTTTTACTATTATACAGCACAAACTTTTCATTTATGTATGCTTTGGCAGATCATGTTGCAACACAAGCAATGTCAAAAAGTAACAATCAGTAGGCCCCATGGAAGATGTCATTAATTTTTTGCATGTCATGCTCACCCAAAAAAGTAAACTTATATGAGAAAAGACAACGCCCATCCCTTTAAAATATATTTTTTCAGGTTAAAAAGTATCATTTGTTATTCAAGTCAATAATTTAACTCTGTGTCAAAATTATTGAGTAATACACAGACATTGTTACTTTCACATTTATAATATTATTGAGGATAATAATCTGTACCTTCAGTAAAAAAGGATGTAACTCGAGTTAAATCAAAATTGATTTTCTTTTAAATTGTAATTCTTTAAAAACTTTGCTTTTTTTTCTAGCTAATCAGTTTGTTTCTACACCGCGTAGAATAGGAAACATTGTTGTGTAACATTATATCTTATAGAACATTCGTCGGAATTATTGTAACTTTAAATGTCATTTCCCACAAATCTCTATATTTGACTTAGATCGCGTTTCACTGAAGGTACAAAATTTTGTTGTTATACCCACTATAAGCTATTTTAAAGTGCATCTAAAGTATTAAAATAGTTAAAAAAATAATGTCAAAATTTGAAGTAAAATTATTTATTTTATTTACATCACATTTTGAAGTTCTAGGTTTACAAATTACAATTTAAATAACTATTTTTATTTATTTCAGGTGTTTAAACAAGTTCAGATACACAAGGACCAATTGAAGATGCACAGCTGACATCAGCTTGCATCAAAGAAATGGATGTAGTTGAAAGTCTTGAGAAGATTGATTCGTCAACAAATAAGCCATCATTACCAGTTTCACCTCCTTTTAAGGATGTTGAAAGCACACCAAAAATAAAAAAAGGATGTGCTTAACTGAAACAAAAAAAACAAAAATAACTTAAGTGCTTCAATAATAAAGAGAAAAAACCAAAAACAAGCCAACGAAGATATCATTACAAAAAATAAATTAGAAATATTACAAGATTTATTAAAATTAAATAAAAACAAGCTTTTATTTAATTTGCATATATAAATAAAAAGTTCTTTTAGAAAATGCAGTAATTGATTTAGAATTTAAAAAGACAAATTTTAATTTGTGATAAGTACAATAAATAGACACCTACTCAACTTTTTTGTCTTTTATTTGTGAACCAAAGAAATTACTTACTAAAATATTGTTCAAGCAACAACCGAGCGACGATAGTGGTTACTGACAAGAGGTAGTAGGTAAATATACATTTTGTAGAATATCCTCATCTTCAGAATCAAAGTAAGATTCAATTCAATATCTATAGTCATTTCGCTTAAGGGTTATATTATGTTAAACAGCTGTGACGACAATTACAACTACTGCCTTATTTAATTTCAATCTCAACCTCTGTGAAAGACATGGAAATCTTCTATTCAACACACCAAATGTCCTTTCAACACGTCTATTCCCAGTTCCCCGCGACTGCTTTCCCCCAAACGGGGGAAAGTGGGAATTTTTGACGCATCTTCTCCCAAATTCAAAATCGGGGGAAAACGGGAACGAAGTCGTCCCATCTTCCCCCGGAATATTATTTAATTTATAAATCCATTTCGCAAACTAAAATAAACTTAAGTATTTTACAGGAATGATTAAAAAAAAATTTGGTTAGGTTTTATATATATTTTTATGATAAAATAAAAACTGTATTTTCCATTTTGATAGTGTAGCGATTCTTTTACTTATTAGAAACTGAAAAATTGTAACTAGCAACAATTAAAGTGATGTTAAACAGGTTTCAGCGTTCTATCTAAAATCAGTATATGATTTATCAAAAAATTTCGGAATCCGCTTTTTTTTACTTTTAAGTAACTTACTTTGAGATCAGTCTTAAAATTGTAACAATAACTATATAAAATCATAAACCTAACTAAACTGTAAAATACTCAAGTTTGGTTATTAATACCAGTAGACCAGTAGCGCGATTTTAGTTTGCGAAATGGATTTACAAATTAAATAATTTTCCAGGGGAAGTTAAGACGATTTTGTTCCCAGTTTCCCCCGATTTCGAATTCGGGGGAAGATGCGGCAAAAAATCCCACTTTCCCGCGTTCGGGGGAAAGTGGGATTTATCGAACCAACAGCGCTATCGAATCGATAAACTGCCGTCAAAAATACCTGAGATACTGGGCAAAAGTAACAATATTACAGTCGCAACGGCGTTTAGCAACAGGCTATAAAGATCGCGATAATCGTTCTTATAGATTTGGATTCCCTCGACATGCCTATTAGTGATGAAAACAAGTGCTTAGGACCAAATGAAACACTAGCAAACCAAGGGCGATTTTGTGTTTTGAAAAGAAATGAATCAGAAGTAATGATAAATCATTACGGTTCATTATTGCTGGAATGATGGCAGGCCAATACGGACGTGCAACCGTGTGGTAATCTGACAGTTGCGGTGTATTACATTGCCATATATGCCAGCAAATGTCAGCCCCGTGATTGCGGCGATGCGTTCGATAAGCTGTTAAGAAATCTAAAAGGCATACAAATGATGTGTGGGAGCAGTTGTTTACAGTCTCAATAGCTATCTCAAATCAGAGTAGTTAGTGCACCTGAAGCTGCTTATCGCCTCTACCATTTACCGCTTAAGTTCTGTACAGAAAAAGCGGTGTTCGTAAATAACTTCATTTTAAACCAGCAATACCGCTTACTGAGATTTGATAGCGACGAGACGTGTCTTTAATAACATTTTTGACAAGTTAGGCCTGACAGCCTTTAAGAATTAAGTTCAGCAGAGTTTGCTGAGAGGTATGAGAATGTTTCCAGTTCTACCTGTATAGACGAAGACGATGGTGATTGAGAGCTACGTGAGCAAGAGTCTCAAATAGTAAGATATATCACGTTACGCAATAATAATTGAATGCGCATTAGAAAAATAAAGCAGCGTTTTTACGTCACAGATACTTCACATTGAACAGCGACCATTCCGAGATGAACATGAGTTGTTAGGACCAGATGAATCGCCAGAAGCCTGTTTCTTACAGCGCCAATCGGACTTGAGGCATCTTAATCCAAACCAATTTGCAGAACAAATTGCTCATGCTTCAATTGTAACACAACAGGTTCTCGTTCAAGCCGTAGCATTCAATGTGGTTAATTCTACCACTGATGAAAGACGAAAAACGACACAATCTTTGGATATTTATGCCAATGATCAATTTGACATGCAAAATGATAATGATGACCTAGAGGATGTAAATAATAATGCGGTAATGACAGAAGATTTTTTTTACGGTATTCGCAAACTGAATATTCAACAGGATTTAATGGAATGAGTAACTACTTCCACAAAATAACTAAAGGGTTTTTGATGAAGTTGAAATGGAGTAAAACAAGCTGTGTGTGAGTTATTAACAAATTTATATTTTTATTTGAAAGGCCTATGTATGCCACTAATGTGGAATATGATATCATTTAAATGCCCGCCTTGGCTTGTAACGGTGGCACGGATCCGGGTGGTCTAATTTTCAATTACTCTTTTATAAATACGGCTGAATTTGAGCGTTGGCCTGTGTTATGTCTACCTTTAGGACAGCGGTCGAATGTGGCTTATTTGCATAGACCAGGTACTTCAAGAAAATCCACAGGGAATAGTCTAGCAGGGTCAAACGCATGATATTGGTGGCCGATTCACGTCACCCCTGCGAGAGATAACCTCACCCTGAAATCGTTCAAGCAAAAAGTCAATCGTGTTGTCTGCTGTTAGGCACGTAGCGCCGTCCTGCTGAAACCACTTTTATAACTACCTTAATGACTCTATCTGCTAGGAATCGTAAAACCGTAAAGAATGAATCAAGTCAAACAGGGAAATTGCAATACTTTTTACAATTCACTGTCACCGGGGATGAAAAGGTCCCAGTTTGCAGAGATATGTTCTTAAATACTCTAGGAACATTTGCTGTCAAAATACTTGATATATATGAGGAGACAAAGAAGCAACAATTTGTTGGATTAAGAAAGCAGAATTTGTGTATGAGCGCTCACCAGCAATAATCATATTCTTTTCGAACTTTAGAGTTGAGAGAAGTCAAAGCAAAGTTGCGGAGCTTACATGAGTTTAATATAAACTTCAAATATTGCCATCACATTAAGCACCTGAATATACAATTAAGATTTTTCTTGTACCAATCCGCAAGAACTTCTTTTGTCTGTTAAAAGTCTATCGTGAATATTTATACTTTTTGAAACACGCCTTCAATAAGCAGATATAATTTTAAAAATCAATTTTACGAAAGAAAATCTTTCATTGGTGACGTTAAAAACGATAAATGCGACATATAAAAATATAAAAACAGTGGCTCTGGCTCTTCGACACCAGACGACATAGTAGGAAAACATTCTGCAGGAATTGTGGATTTTGGTGCTGGTTTAGATAAATCATGCGACATTGCAACACAAGCGTACGTATTTATTTTAGTATGCATGAATGAGAGCTGGAAAATTCCTGTTGCTTATTTTCTTGTTCACGGATTCTCTGCTGAAACACGAGCAAATTTATTAAAAATATATTTATCGAATTGTTTTTATGTGGGAGTTGATATAGTCGCTATTACTTTTTATGGACGCGCAGCCAATTTAAATACAGCTGAATTATTAGGGTGTCGTCTAAAATAACCAGAATGCTTGATAAGAACTTTTAACACCTCGAATGTGACGCAAAGGTAGCAATAATGCTTGACGATTGTCACATGATAAAATTAGTCCGTAACTGGTTTGAAGCTAAAATATTAATTTTTGATAAAAGAAACAGAGAGATTCGTTGGCAAATATTAATAATTTAGTAAAGTAGCAAAAAATACAGGGCTTAATTTCGCAAATAAGATTAATGCTCATCACATATTTTTCGAAATGAGATTATGAAAGTAAACTTAGCGATTCAAATTATGAGCATGAGTGTTGCTAACGCGCTGAAGTTATGTAATAAAATTTTGAGATCTTCCCTTTTTGGTAAAACCGAAGAAACAATCGATTTTATAACTATTTAATAATTTGTTTGACATAATAAATTCCAAATCATCCGATTTTTATGGCTGGGAAAAAACATTTTCGGATCAAAACTGAAAGCTCTTGGAGTAGCGCGTATTATATTTAATAGGGCCAAGCCGCAGATGAAGGATAGCCTAAGTGCCTTTTCACACGTACCGGTTGCCGGGTGGCCGGCGCCGGTTACCCGGTGG
>NJDC01003089.1:0-15005 GCA_002245475.1 Calephelis virginiensis
GAACCTAAGTCGACCTTCACCGAGCTGATAATAGAATAAAATGTATTTTATAATAAACGTAGTATATCACAGGATATATTAAAAATGGGTTGCCTAAAATATCCTAGACAGACCATTTTTAATTATTTTTTAAAAAATGTTTTTTATATGAAATGTTGCAACATCATGATAATAAGAAAATATTATTCTGCCGTAAAATATAAAACATATAAAATGTGCAGACGTTGGGGTGCCTATTATTTACCTGGATAATCTACTGGGTTGCCGGATATAAACAGGTATGTCGATATCAGTTACTTTCGCTGATTGGATAATAGAATCAATTTTATGTCAACGTACGAGCTGTTTTATTGCGAACACATTGATACAGGGTAGCCTGCAAAAAATTCGGTCCTAATATAGGTTGCCGAATTTTAAAGATTTAAATTTAAACGCGTGTGGAAGTGAGTGACAGAGAGTTCCGAGATAAGTTACAGTGTAATAATAAAGGACATTGCCGTGGTGTCTGGTGGGACGCTGAATATAAGAAAGTGCGCATGCGCGGTACGTACACTATGGAGAGTAGAGGTAGCTCTACTACCCTATGTATAGTAAACAATACGCGTTATTTTGGAGCAACTATCATTTCAATTGCACAAAAAAAATAATTAAATAAAAAAAATTAAATTAAAAAAACAATAAAATGTCGAATATGTTTTCGACGTGAACTATATGTTACTCAAAAATGCAATTAACATCTATATTTTTGTTAATCTTTAAAAAATGTGTTCTTTTCTTTTATTAGCCTTTAAAAGCCTCGTAAAAGGCGAGCATAGGCTTACCATCACTAATAACATCGTTACATCTGACTAGGTGGTAGAGTTTCGCAGCGACTCACGCGGATTGGTACCACCGCCTTTCCTATTCCTGCTGCCATAGTATCATGACGTGTTCCGGTTTGGAGCGTAAGGTAGCCAGTAAACTTACTTTTGCTCGAGGCCTAACATCCCGGCCTTTGGTTGGCAACGCACCATTACCACCTTTGGTGTCTCTAGGAGGCATGAATTTCTTACCATCAGGAAATCCGTCTGCTTGTTTGCCGTCCAATGTCATTAAAAAATTAAATTTTAGCCCTGATGCTGTATAAGCTAAACCGGTAGGCTACTAATTACAAAGTAATAAATTATAAGTGATAAGTAAAACAGTACAAGTGTTTCTTTCTTTAAAAATAATTCATTACAAAAATTAAATAAATACCAAAATATTTCCTTATCTTATCCAAATCCAAATCAGTATTACTTTTTTCACCCTCAGTAACGGTGTCCTAGAATGGACAGTAGAATCCAGGAATTATGTGCCTTCGTCAGCTATTGAAGTATTGACATGTTCCTACAAGCAATTTTTTATACTAGTGGTCGCTAGTTGGTCGAAATTCTACCATAACAAATTTTAATATCTTGTTGACAATATCTTGTTCATTTCTCAAAACCAACTATTTTGTTTCCTGAATAGTTAGTGCGCCATCTGTGATCTTTTATCGTTATCATCAAAATATTTTTTTATGTGTGTCAAATGCATGGTAATGTGGGTAATGTTTTATTAATTGATCTAATGTACTTTATAAGCATTGTTATTGAAAAATATTAGCGTTATGCACTTCTCCTAAACATAAACTATAAGTGGGCGAAATTTTATGCTCCTGGGTCTGCGCGATTTTCGTAAAAAGGGGTCCAAAATTTTGGCATCACGTATTAATATATAGATTTATTGTTGATGTTTGAAATTTCATTGTTATGAAAATTTTTATTTATATCAGTAATATTTTTTGGGAAAATTTTAAAAAATAATAAAAACTGTAAGATAGAATCTCAAAAACAAAAGAATCAAGCAATAGGTCAAGAAAAATTATTTTCCAAATTGTTTCTTTGATCGAAATGAATTCAACGAACGTTCAAATTGTGCGATTTCGAATTCAATTAGATAATAATAAAGAGGATCATATATTATGTTTTTACTGAATACTTTATAAGATAAAAATCAAATTGTTCATTTTATTATTATTTAAAACAGTGACGTTTTTGTAACATGTGTCATGGTAACCAACAAAATCGAGTGCTGTATTAGTTAGTTCAACTTAAAAAAGCTAGAAGAAAAAGTTATCTAGTTAGAAAAGCTAGATTCAACGAACAATTTTTAAAATACTCATCAGTAAAATCACTTAAAAGGTCATCTGAGCCACACAAAAAACACTTTTTAGCCACTTTTATCACAACGATTCACATTAACACGTGTTTTCAATACAATATAATATTCACTCACTTCCACACGCGTTTAAATTTAAATCTTTAAATTTCGGCAACCTATATTAGGACCGAATTTTTTGCAGGCTACCCTGTATCAATGTGTTCGCAATAAAACAGCGCATACGTTGACATAAAAATTATTCTATTATCCAATCAGTGAAAGTAACTGATATCGACATACCTGTTTATACCCGGCAACCCAGTAGATTGTCCAGGTAAATAATAGGCAACCCAATGTCTGCACATTCTATACGTTTTATATTTTACGTCAGAATAATATTTTCTTATTATCATGATGTTGCAACATTTCATAAAAAAAACATTTTTTAAAAAATAATAAAAATGTTCTGTCCAGGATTTTTTTACGCAACCCGTTTTTAATATATTCTGTGATATACTATGTTTATTATAAAATACATTTTATTCTATTGTCAGCTCGGTGAAGGTCGACTTAGGTTCGGATCTTCTACTATACGTTACATGATCTTTAGATGACGTTGCCCATTACACTCGACTTACAGATGACTTGTTTTTTGAAAGTCTCGGAACCCCCGACTCTCATACGTCACGCCTAAATCGTCAGAACATTTAAACAAGCACTTATAAGCAAACACTTAACCCACGCTACTTTGATCTGATTTTTTTGATAAAATTTTCAAGCAAAAAAAATTAGACGAACTACCCTACAAGTGCCTCTATATATAGAATAGAGATGTTAAACTTAATTGATTTAGGATTTTAAGTAATATAATTGATGGTTGGTTGCTTGTGTAATAAAGTAAGTTGAATTAAATAAGACAGGGAAATGGATGTTTGATTTGCGGCAATGATAGAAGAATGACAAATAAGCGATGTTTTGGCAGAGGGTTGGTTTGTGATTGGTGATTGAATTGAGACAAATATTGGCGCGGGAAAAGAGAACGGAAAATTAATAGATATATAATGTCGATTCGGGAGGAATTGGGGGTCTTACCGGGAATCAACAAGGTTCGAGTGACATGTTCGAAGAAATAGCGAGATATTGAAAACGAGGGAGTTTTGTTTTATTTTTAGTATATTTTATCGAGTGGACATCCAAACCACCAGCACCAGATATCCTACACCATAATCAGTAATCTGACATGCCGAAGTAACTGCAAAAAAACATCCTTTCGGGCTCCCCAAGCAATAACTATGTAATTAACGCGATATCACCGTCCACTACGCAGAAGTTCCCACCTTCAGTGAATAGACTCTGAGAGCGACCCGATCCGATCCGATACTACAACTTGTTTATGTACTATCGTCACGGGAACGGCTTGTATTAGTGTATGCACAACAATAACTGATAGACACAAAATTGTTTGCTCAATTCCTCTTGATTTTTTTCAATGTTCCAGAAATTGTAAAAATAAAACTCACCTTGACCGACCTGTCGTCAGAACCGGACACAACTTTATCCTCCCGAGTGAATACTGCCGATGTCACACTCCTGTGTCAATCAATGAATGTACTCAATTATATCAAGTTATATCTTAAAATATAAATTGCTTAAATGTCAGCCTGTGCCTTTTGTAACGTTGTAAAATAATTGTATCTGTAAGTTAATGAAAAATGTATTTTATTGGAATGTATTTTATTTTAATATATTTTTAAATGTAATTTTTGCAAAGAATGTTACTTATAGTATTGTTTTCGTATATATAGTACGTTTTTGTTTCTTTTTTTTATACACAACCAAATTTCTGATTATAAAACCAATTCCATTAAAGAGGTTTCGAAAGAAGGTAGTCGATTTGCTATTAATGAAGACATGTTAAATACATATACATTTCGATACGACAATTATTTAATGTAAAGTATACCAACTCGTGGTAAAGGCTATGACTAGCTGAGGTTGGAAAAGGTTGTAGTGTACGGTAGATAGGATTGAAATTAATCCGTTTTTAAAATTATTTGTCAAAATGGTGAATCTTATTACTACGTAGTATAAAACAAAGTTGCTTCCTTTGTCCCTTTGTATGCTTAAAGCTTGTAGTTTTAACTACGCAACGGATTTTGATGCGGTTGTTTTAATATATAAAGTGATTGAAGACGAAGGTTTAAATGTATATTTCATAAATGTGCGAAGCTGGGGCGGGCCGCTAGTAAATATAAATAAGAAATTTGTTAAAAATATAAAGAAGTAGTATGTAAATAGTATGTAGCATTTCAATATTATATTAATTAAATATTTTCACACCACAATGTGGTAGAATATGTTGGTATGCTTTAAATATATTTGTTACAACTTTTATACCCACTTTTTATTAAATTTCCTGTGTTAGTCCGGGTTCTTTTGAAGAATAGTCCATCTGCTTTTCTGTTAGGCAGCTCGTAAAAGACGAGCAAGGGTTTACCGTCATTGATACCGCGACAGCTGACTAGGTGGCAGAGTTTTGCAGCGACTCGCCCGGATTAGTACCACCGCATTATCTATTTTTATCGCCATAGCGTTAGTGCTTGCCGTTGATATGTTACGGTTAGAAGAATAAGACAGCCGGTAAATTTATTTTTGCTGAGGCCTAACATCCCGGTCTCGGGTAGGAAACGCACCATTATCACCTTTGGTGTCTCTAGGCGGCGTGAATTTTTTACCATCAGGAAATCCGTCTGCTTGTTTGCCTTGCAATATCAAAAAAAATATTTGAAAAAACCCAGCCGCGTACGTTTTGTGTAGAGACAAATCCAACTATCACCTCATACGCGATGATAATCACGAGCAGAAATGTCAAACAAATGTAGACACATACAGGTAAAAACTTACTCAGTGTGTCCCTGGAAGACGGAGACGGAGTGTATGGGCTCGCGGAAGTCCCAGAGTCGGAAGGTGGTGTCGCGGGAGGCGGTGACCACCAGCCGCGCATGCGGGTGGGCCGCCGCGTGCGTCAGCTCGTGGTCGTGCCCTGTGCCACAGTCCAACCCACACATTCACCCAACATTTCCTACACTCGAACAGTCTCCGCGTCAGAGCGGGATCTCGGAGTAGAATAAGCCTTTTGCTAAATATGCCTAACTTAAAGAGGAGGTTTCGGAGGTTTAGAAATGAGCATCTCCTTTTTGACATCACATTGCATTATTTAAAAAACTTAATCAAACATTCATATTTTGCTTACTTGAACTCCAAACGTACTAGGTATATTATTTATAAATAGATAATGCCTACGTAGATACGTAGATATTAAAACCTTACCCGTTAATATTTGCAAACAGTCGCCAGTTTCAACATCATATAGATTGGCTGTCCTGTCCCACGAAGCGGTGATGACGTGATCACCGCCAGTTAGCCAATCCGCTGCGACCACAACGCCGATATGCCCCGTCAGTTCAGTCAGTGGAGTACGGAGAACTTCGGGTCTATCGCCACCTTCTCCTAAACTTTCTTCTCCACCTCCTTCTAACTCTTCTTCAGACGATTGTCCTCGCTTTGAAATAATTACAATTGTTAATGAATCTATTGAAACTCATTCATAAAATGGAAAAAAGAACAAACAGAAACCAGTCACCCATTTTGAAAGTAACGAAATAGGTATTATTATCAACCATGTGAACGTACAAAAAACGTATAAATCTATATATTATGCATTATATACCTATCTGTATTTATATGTATAAAAACGAATCTCCATTTCAATCACGCCTAAAAGGATGGACCAATTTTGCTAATTCTTTTTTATTGTGTTGGTTTTTGTTAGGAGAAGTAACATATAAACAGAAAAACCAGGAAAATTTAAGGGAAAATATGGAAACTAATACTTTATTTTTTCCCATATCGAAACTGTCGGTGATTTTCGATGCGTCGGAGGTAGCAGTCAATACGTCGACGGCTGCCACCGACGGGTTGCGACTCTTGCAGTTGCGGCGTGTTTTTGTCAGTCGACAACAAAGAGACCAAGAGTGCGCTAGTGTCCGTTGTGCGTCTACAAAATGAGCTCCAGAGACGAAATTGATGACGAATTGTTAATTATAGCAATAAAAAGGCTTTGTCTTTGGAAATATAAGCTACAAGGTTAAACTAATAAGACAACAAAAAACAGAGCATGCGTAGCAGTGTGAAAGAAAATTGTAAGTGAATTCAAAGAAAAATCCATAAACGAAAGAAAACGCCATCGCTAAGTGACTTATAATTAAATATTTTATTAATTATTAAGCAGATTATTTCCTACTTATAATAAAGACACTTTCTATTTGTTTTATATGCAATCCAACTGCTACGAGACACTGCTTTCAATACTTCTAAAATAACTTGAACATTTTTCTTATGAAAGCACCTGATAACCAGTCCCCTTCGTTAGGGATTTTGGCTATATTTTCCAAACCGGTTATAGTTAGTGGATCTTCAAATGTAAAACCATCTCTGTTACGTATAAAATTATGCAATATGCTTTAACAACATCTTTACAGTATTCTTAAGATATAAACTATTACTTATATATTTCTTCAACTATCACTGAACGTGTCTTTCTTTTTCGTTGTCGTCGTCCACGGCGGGGAAAAAGTAATAACAATGTTTCTTCATCGGACGCCATTTTGCAACTGGCTCCTGTACTAGACTGCTAGTAAGCGGCATTCGCGGCAAGCATTGTCGCCTGGCGACAGCCTGTGGGCGGCAGCCGTCGACGTATTGACTGCTGCCGCCGACATGTGTCGACGGCTGCAGTTACCTATGCCTGTGGGTGACAGCTCTAGAATTCATTAAAATCAACCCAAAAAAAGAAAAAAATAGACATTCAGACGAACACATGCGTACACTAGTATTCGATGTAATTACAAAAACTGAACCGGTTTTTACAGTCAAATAAAAAATTACAATTTATCAGTAATATTTCGTTAAGTTTGATGATGAAAAAAAACGTGTAAACCTAACCCAGTAATTGTAAAAAAAATACAAGTATATTGTTCCACCCATACATTTAGGATGAACAAGATCAACGAAGCGTGGGAGCAAGAAATCCTTATAAGATACAAATTGCCTTAGAGAAAAAGAGAGAGAGAGTCAAGTACCGATTTGAAAATATTTACGCGAATAAAAGCCAATAGCGTCCCCGTCATATCGAATCGCTGTGAATTTTGAGAATTTATTTCATAATCTTACGTTTAAAACAGAAGGAAATTTCGTGTCGTAGGAAATGTCGTGTTTTGTAAATGCATGTTACGTTACAAAACATAATAACCCTAAGAAATGGGTACATGTTTCACATGTAAATATAATTTGGATGTAAATATTTCACATGTAAATATTTCGAGCTGTGTTTTGTCAGATTTTGGCAATAACCTGCCCAGAAAAGGGATGTTTACAACAATATATTTATTTGTATTGTTACATATAAGTGTATTTTGTAAATTTAATTTAATTAAAACAGAATTAGGCAACATATTAAATAAAAAAGTAAATTGTTTGATTACGCTACGGCTTGACAAAGCGGAGACGTTGTAAATATCGATGAATTTCAAAATTGCCTGTTTAGCCAAATTAAGTTACATAAAATACATTTCTATTTAAGACTGAAATATGCTTAGTGTATGAATCTTTTTGTTAATACTTGACATTAAATTTAGACATTATGTCTATATACCTACCATATTTTTTTAAATTTCTTAACAGTTTCGATGTGTTTATTGAAAATGCTGAAAAACTTTTTTGTTCTAAGACATTTAAAATACAACTGCTAAACCTATTAGATTTTTGTCATGAAACTGGAAATAATATCAATATAAATTTCTGTTCTCATCGATTTCCAAGGAATTCTTTAGCAAGACAATTTTAAACAGAGAGGGATGGACTCGCAGTGAACACATTACACAAAGGGTATTCACTAGGCTAGATTGCGAGCCAGGCTTTACTTCAGATTTTTTTATTACAAATACAGAGAGGCAGATGATCTATTCTAATCAGCGGACTTGGACCATCCACCAACACATGTGGAACAAAACAAACACTGTTGGCTCATGTAAGGTGAACCAATAACAACTTTGCCTGAAGAGCTTTAGCAAATTTGCAAATAAATAAAATGAATAATTGAATATTCCTCACCGGTAGATCCCAATTGACAGCTGCCTGCCACACATGTGCAGTGTTGTCTCCACTGCTGGTCAAAGCTATGTCTCGCGTGGGGTGGAATCTGATGGAGTTCACTGAGCCAGAGTGGCCTGTGTACTGAAGCAAGCATTTACCCCACTCTACACTCCAAACACATGCGGTGTGATCTAAAACATTTATTTTATATAATAATAACATGCCGGTGACCGACGGAACATATTATTTTATTACATACATAACTACATATATTCACGTTAAGTTCCTTCCTGATAAGGAAGAGTATAGGACTATACCTAATCCATACATTCCTTTTTAAACTTCCATTTTATACATTACTAGCAGCCCGTCCCAGCTTCGAACGGGTTGACAAATTACTAATTTCCCAAAGAAATAACGTAGCCTATGTTCATCACCGCTAATGTCTGCTTCTAGGAGTTTTTTTTTCTTAGATCGGTCCAGTAGTTTCGGAGCCTGTAAAATACAAACAAACACACAACCAATCTTTTAATTTTTTATTAACATTATAGTGTCAATGATTTACCGACAGCAGCTCCACCCAGTGGATCCAATTGTACTTTTAAATAATACAGGAAACCATCGAAATACCTATATAAAATTTTAAACCAATCGGTTTAGTTTATATTTAATGAGAAAAAATTGGTAAAAACGGAAGGATATTTGTACTTACCCGTTGTGCCGTAGGAATGATTGGAATGAGGTAATTCCCCCCTTAAAAAGTAGCCTTTGTTTATCAGCGATAATGCTGGCTTTCAATAGTAAAAGAATTTTCAATACTATTCAATTCAAACAAATCAACGATCAAATCTTTCCTCAATAAAATTGGTGTATTTAAACGTTAGGTGAATGCGTGACGTTTAAAACGTTCTGAATTATATGCTAGTACATAAATTACAGCGATTTAATTTTATTTATGTGACTAGAGAAATTGACGAAGTATACATAGCACGTGCATGTGAAAAAATACAAAATTTCAACCCAATCGGTCAAACCGTTTAGTATTTGACATACCGACAATAGCGCCACCTATGTTAGCATGGAAGGGTAATTTCCCCTACCCCCGTTTTCCTATTACCAATTTTCCCGTAGCAATGACGCATTTGCCGTGGTATAATGTGAGCGCCTAATGGAATAAGAATTTTTCGAATCGGTCCAGTAGTTTTGGAGACAATTATTGAATAGTAATTTGTATTGACAAACAAACAATCAAATATTTCCTCTTTATTATTCATATAGATTACATAAGTTAATAAAACTTATGTAAAATCTATATTAAAAATGTGGGTCAGTTCGCTAGTGATATATAACGATCCAGCGATAACGACACCGTGAATAATTTTCTAGTGTATTTCCTTTAGAATCAAATGTTTAATTTCGTAATATGTTTTGAATGGATTGCTCTTTTATAATAATTCAAAAAGTAATCTCAAGCCACCGAAACAGTTTTGAATATGAAATGATTTATTTGGATAAGGATAAATATGAAGGTATGGATAACATGGTCCGAATAAGGTCACAATTTTTATCAACTTTTAAAATGTACAAAAGTAGATATATTGTTGTAACTATAATAGTTAGATATATAGGGTCGCGAACTTTTAAACTAGCTAAAATTCACACAGCATAAAGTCACCTAAGATGGTAATGGTGCGTTGCCAACCTGGGGTCGGTATGTAAGACCACGAGTAAAAGTAAGTTTGCCGGCTTCTTTATCCTCCGGACCGGAAAACGTCAACGGCAAACGCTGACGTTATGGCGCCAGGAGCAGGTAAGGCGGTGGTACCAATCCGGGCGAGTCGCTGCGAAACTCTACCATCTAGACAGATGTCACGGTGTTAGTGACGGTAAGCATGCTCGCCTTTTACATGTTGTCTGACAGGAAGGCATATGGTCTATTCTGGTAAAGAGCCAAGACCAACACGGGAAAAAAAAATATTAATAAGTTCCTTAATATTGTAGAACATTTTTTTGTTCCATCGGTAAGGCAGCACACGTGATGGAAGACTTTTTATAACTTACTTTTTTACACCTTGGGGTGCATTATTAAAATTTTAGTGGGGATCCCTAATTTTGTCTAGTTACAAATATAGTCCATGTTCATCAGGGCTAATGTAGGCTTCGAATGGTGACCCCCCAAGGTAAATTCCCCCCAATTCGGCCGTACCTACAGCTATAAAAGGACTAGGGATTGTCATTTCAAAAAAAAAAGTTAAAAATATATGCGTATTTTTTTGCTAACTTTACTAACTAACCCGTAAAACTTTAAATTTCCTGCAATTACCTACGAGTGACTCTAATCGTAGACTACTAATTAGTTATATCTGTGTATAATAAACATTAGTCACGACTCATTGTAAATTAAATGGAAAAGAGTACCTTTGTACATCAAAGCTTATTTTAATTTTAATGAGTAAATATTTACCTACTTATGTATTTTAGATTATCGTGTTGTTCACAAATAAAAGTAGCCTAAAGTACTTTAGTACCTGTTATTCTGTGCCTAAAGACTGAAGGTTCATTTTCTTTTTTTTTATTACACAATATTAGAGACTGTCTTATTTATTAATTAGACGCACCAAGCGTAAGAAACAATAAGTGGTCAAGTAGGTAGATAAATAGACGATAAATACTATAATAGTAGATAGCAACGCTGCCGCGAGCCGAAGACTCTAGGTATCGCGTCACTCTACGCTAGATTGCGACAGAATTATGAGTTAAAAGAGAGCGGGAATACTTAGGTGAATATCTCGTTAGGTACGGATCGATTGTACAAGCTAAATTGAAGTTTGTTACTTAGTTACAAAAGTCGCTATTTGTATGAATTGTTACAAGGAAGTGGAGGTTCTGTACGTTAGTACTTTTTATTCTATGCCCAAGGGTGTAACCGGGGTCGAGGTAGGAGCCCGACGAAACCAATTGAACTAGGGAGGCCGCTCCTCAGTATCCCTCTCCGGTCAGAGGGGACACGAGGAGTGGAAACAGAGCGGTGGGTCGTTTGGCCGACGTGGAGTGGCGGTGGTGAGCCCGCGGAGGAGGAGGGTGGGCATTCCATCTTGCCCACCCGGTCGTGATGGGGTTGCGGCTGGTACGGGGGGAACCCCGAAGTGATGCACGCTGTGTCTCCGTGCACCACTTCTAAAGAAATGCGGTCCCCTAAGAGGGGCTACGCGACGGCGATCGCGAGATCCAACGCCGCCAGGGCAGTGGAAGTGTGCTAAAACGTCCCCACAGCCCCGTTACCTGGCGAAGGGAAGGACACCGTGTGGTTTTAAGTCAGTAGGAGTCTGACATAACCCTCCACTTCCCCCAATGGTGTCGGGCATCCATGAAGGATTTCCACACGTAAAAAAGGGCTTCTAATGGCGAAAGATTTTTTAAATCGGTCCAGTAGTTTCGGAGCCTATTCAATACAAACAAGCAAACGTTCAAATCGTTCCTCTATAGAAGTATAGATTATTATTTCAGAAATACCTAGTCATAGGAATATATCTATACAAACTACGTGTGTTCACATGAACGGCTAAAATCAGAATAAAACTTTATTCACATGAACCAAACAAGTGTGACTTGTGCGCGTCGACGTTTTTATAAACTACCACCGGATCAGAATCGCGGCCACATACTGAGAAGATTCGGTGAAAGAAAATTTGCGGGCTTATCTTTTTTTAATACTGACAGCATATTAAATTTATGTCATAAATTTACTTTTATTTAAACGTAGATTTTTTTAATTTTGAGACAGTCGCCCCAAGAGGCATAATTAATCTCTACAAAAAATATATCCAAAATAAAACCAAAAGAAGAAGTAGAATTTAACTTCACATAAAACATCTATTAAATAGTCCGAACAAAGCCTAAACATTTGGTTTGGATAGGTGAGCCCCTTCTTGAGTGATAAAATTACAACAAAAAGTGGCATTTTTGATATATATAGGTACAGTGCTGTTTTTAGTGTATATTGCGAATTTCATAATGGCCAAAAACATTGAACAAACATTTTATCTTAAATTTTGCATCGCCAATGTAATTTCGTATTCGGAGTCAATAAAAATGTTACAGAAGGCATACGGTGATCCTTCAAACTTATCGAAAAGCAAGCACAAGGCTTATGAGTGGTAAGCGTTAAAAAGCCGTCGAGAAGTGATGGAAGATTTGCCTCCGTCAGGTAGGCCGTCAACATGCGCAACTTAAGTTAACATCGCAAAAGTGTAGAAAACAGTGATTAAAAATCCTCATTCAACTTTGAGAGCGGAGGCCGATGAACTTTCTGTAACTCAAGAGTCGATCCGTATCATCATTTTGACTAATCATCATTTGGGTATGACACATTTTGCAGCTCAGCTAGTTCTAAAACTCAATCTCATGAGAGTCGCCGATCACATGCTAGAACAAGTCAATTCCGACACAACATTCATGAAACGCAGTGTCACTGGTGACGAGTCGTGGATTTACGAATTCGACATGCAAATTAGTTAACAAGGTTCAGAGTGACGCCTTCCAACTGAACAGAAACCGAAAAAAAACGCCAAAATCCTTCAAAATTCAAAGTCAGGTTCAGTGTCTTTTATGACTATCGCGGTGTTGTGCACTCGAAATTCGTGCCTAAAGCTCAAACGGTAAATAAGTAGTAATATTATTTGTGCGTTATTCGCGTCGCGATTCGATAATTCTTGTTTTGAAAGATAGCAATTCTTTTTCGAAATGGTCCCTTATACATTTTATCAACATCATACTCGTATTAGTAGTTTTTAAGTTACATTGCATAATGTACACATTTTCACTTATCTTGACAATGTCATCATTCCGTGTAACTCAAAAACCACTAGTCGGATCATGGCAAAATTAATAATTAGTAGTACCACTTCAGAATCATGATCTATCTTCCTAAAAAAGAATCTCAAAAATCGGTTGGCTATTGGCCGAATAAACGCGTAACAACCCTTCTCCTTTTTTGAAGCTGACAAATCCATTTAAAAGATATTACGAAATTAAAAATTTCAATGTGAACAAAATAAGTACCTACCTATTTACACTAAAAAAATATCAGATGTGGACGTCGTGCCGTCACCGCTTGAATTTACGAATATATTTCACTAACAACGACCAGGGGGCTGATTGTGTATCTCAGTTGCCAACTCAAAATGGAAAAGTGTACATCAAATAGCTGACAAATGACGTGTTTTATATTTGCTATCTCCAGTAACCAACAGAAATACAATAGAGATAGCAAACATTTGACAGCTATTTGATGTACACTTTTCCATTTTGAGTTAGCAACCGAGATACATAATCAGAATCCTGGTCCGGTTTCGCTCGGTTAATAGAACTTATCTTTACAAATAACAAAGAGAAAATATTTGATTTTATTTAATAGGCTCCGAAACTACTGGACCAATTCAATAAATTCTTTTTTATTACAAATCCACATTATCCCTGATGAACACAGGCTACTTTTAAACGTCTAAAAATTCTTCGTTCCTTCGGGAAAACGGGTAATAGGAGAACGGGGAGTAAGAATTGTTCTTCTTAACTGAGATAGGTGACGCTGCTGCTGGTATGTCAAGTAATAAAAGGCTTTACCAATTGGTTTGAAATTTTGGATATGTGTTGTTAAATATTATAAGTGAAAGAGTATTATTTTTAAATTATGTTGCATAGTCAAGTGTATTAATTCATTCATTCCATGGTTTCATATACACAAATGTATTAAGCACACCTAATAATTTTTTTGACACACATAAATCAAAATGAAGTTCCGTAATGTATGTACAATATCATATGAGCACATTGAGAATCATTGCATCAATGTTTTATTTTTTTAAATACACCAATTATAAAGAGGAAAGAGTTAATGGTCTGTTTGTTTGTATTGATAGGAGGATTTTGTGGAGGGTTGACCAAAATATATTTAAGGAAACAATAAACATGCCAGCATGCTCGGTATAAGAAAACTCCAAAAAATCTTCAACATGACAATCAGAAACATCAAAAAGGTCTTGGAAGTTACAACAAAAGTAAAAAAACTAAAACGACAATAGACTAGGCATATCTCCAGAGGCAAAGCAAAATGGAGTAGAACAATCATGTCTTAGTATCCCAGGAACGGTTAGAGAAACAGAGGCCGGCAATTTAGACTATGCAAGGATGAAATAAAAATTACAACAAGAAATTTATGGTCAAGACTGGCACAAAACAGAATAGAATGAAAGGGGATGGAGGCCTATGCCAACAACTGGCAAATAGAAGAAGGTTGACGATGTATTTATTTATTAATTTAATGTTGTAAAATATACATGTGAACTTTTTCGGAAATAAAGCTTATATTATTTATTTGTATTGAATAGGTTCCAAAACTACTGAACTAATTTGCAAAATTCTTTTACCATTAGAGGACTACATTACCCCTACTTTTTAATGCAGGAAAATCTTTCATTCCCATGGGACAACAGGTAGTAAAACTATCCTTCCGTACTTATCTATTTCACAAAACTTCTAAACAGCTGACCAAATGGATTGAAATTTTATGTGGGTATTTTCAATGGTACATACATACATACATATCTTCACGCCAAGTCCCTTACGGGGTAGGCAGAGAGTATCGAGTGCCAGACCTCACGATCCTGACAAACCTGTCTTGCTTCCTTCAC
>NJDC01003089.1:23103-38317 GCA_002245475.1 Calephelis virginiensis
TTCTTGTTTTCTTTCTTCTTATTACGTTTTTTGTACTACGAGTTTTTTTTAGCTCCTCCAGTTTTCTATCTTCTGCAATATTGAGTATCACGAATTGTATTTTATTTATTTATTTTTTTGCTATTTAAAGGCAAACAAGCAGACGAATGTCCTGATGGTAAGAAATTTACGCCGTCTAGAGACACCAAAGGTGGTAAGTAATGGTGCATTGCCAACCTGGGACCGGAATATTAGTCCTCGAGCAAAAGTAAGTTTACCAGCTACCTTACCCTCCGAACCGGAACACGTCAACGGCAAGAAATGTTTGATAAATTTGTTTTTTTTTAAGTAGGATACTTACAAACTCTTTGCTACAATAAATATAATCTAGGGCTAAAGCCAGATGCTTAAAAAAAGAAATTGACGCCAAGCCTTTGACACTTTTTACGTCGTTTCCATAGAAACAAACTTCAATTTTTCCAATCAATTTCGGTCATTGTTCAACGTCTGCACGATATCGCTTGAAGTCTTGATTATTCTAGCTTTTTAAGAAACGTTGACGTTTCGATAGGAGACGCATCGTCCAAGCGAAACGACGCGATCGTGCGAAGGCGAAAGTGTACATTCTAGCCCCGCAGGTGTTATCGTCATTGTTACTTACCATTAGACTGTTTGAGTAATTTCTATGGGACCCGAGAGATGGAGTAAAACTCATAGAAAATAAAAAGACCTGGCTGAATTCGGAAACGATTTTAAAAAGTAGATATTTTGCAATTTGCGAAACAGAGCCATTACCATGAGTTTACGTCTTATCAAGTTTGAAGTCGCTACTGTCGCTGTAAATTATTTGTATAAAAATTGTGAACAAGACCTCTATTGGTGATTAATAGAAACACCTTTTAGACCAAAAGTGTCGTAGATTTCGACACTTAACTTACCTACCAAACGTAATCTATACGAAATAATAGTCAAAAAGTGAAAAAATCACTGACTGATAAATAAACAAAAAACAAATAAACAAATATTATCCCTGGAAGAATTACACAAATTGGTCTAACCCCACAATATCGTGTAATCTGGTAATACTAATACCAGAGATATTAAATAATAATAATCTCTGCTAATATTCAGTAGTTTTATATAAAAACTGTAATAAATTTAATAAACACCCACACTGACAAAATTGCACCGATGTTCAAAACAGAAATGCATATCTTGTAGATCACCAATAATTTTTCTTGAAAATTAAATAACCTTAACCCTAAGGTTGTCTGATAGAGATCGCTCTGAAGCGATAAGATCGCCTTTGTGCACCTAAGCTAAATATTATGAGTGAAAGAGTGTGTATTATTTTGTAAATTTTGCAGAGGCAGATTGATAAAGACAATTTCCTGTACATCATACACTCAAAAAAATTGGTTTCCGAATGTCTATATAGGCATTAACTATTAGTTGGAAATCGATGGTATTTGAAACTATGTTTTTTTTCTATAAGATTTAAACCACAAATATTAAGTTATAATATAGAAATTATTACCAAAAAATATAGAGATTTAGCCTTTTTGTTATTTTCTTAACATATTTTTTTTAGTAAGACAGTAAGTAAGTTTTTATTTACTGAGATTAATCATGCACTACCTAAAAATATAAAAAACGAAAGAAAAACAAGTATACGGAAACATACTTAATACTTTCTTGATTGACAGTTATTTCTAAAACCATATTATTTATTTCAAAATACATATATCATGAAAAAAACAAATCGTCACGTGTACAAATGTATTCAATAATAATCTAAAATCACAAGTTGCGTTGAGTATGTTTGTGGGAACCAAGAGGTGGCGCTGTAAGACATTTTGGTCCCACAGAATTTGTATGAGTTATTATCGGAGTACTATAGTTGGTCTGTGCACCAATCTTTTAAAAGTTTCTTGTCAAATGTGACATTTCCTAATTTTATTACATAAATAACTACATCAGTATATTGTAGGCCTTTCACCCGCATCTGTAGATTAGTGAGGTTCCTGGGAGAACATTTTAAAAAGACATTCACGTTCATTAAACTGTATCAGTTCCTACTTATTTTCCTGTAATTGCACTTCTGGTAAAACTGCTTCTAAGCCAAATTTTAGGACAATCGGATCAAATTACAAGACACGTAAGATAGAAACATAAGCGTGATTGGCTAATGAACGTCTGAAAGTTCAAAACATCTTTGCGAGGTTTCTTGTTTGTTGTAATAAAATATTACTACATTAGTATGTTGCGTCCGTTTTTGTTTCATTGAGTCCAAAGTCCATAATTCCATTTTATTATTAAATACTATTATTGTCCGTGCTAATACTTTAAACTCGAATATATATATTGTGATATATTAACTATAATGGGGGTATGATATTTTGTATGAAAATATATTCTACGCTGATGAAATTTGGGTAAATAGCTTGTATTTCTTGGTTACGGGAGTGCATTTGATAATAAAATGATTTTGCATGTTAGTTTTTTGGAACATATTGAAAGGCAAACAAGCAGACGGATTTCCTTGTGATAAAAAATTGACGCCGCCTAGTAAAACCAAAGGTGGTGATGGTGCGTTGCCAACCTAAGGCCGGGATGTTAAACCTTGATCAAAAGTAAGTTTACTAGCCACTTTATCCTCCGAACTGGAACACGTCAACTTCAAGCACTGACGTTATGGTGGCAAAAATATGTAAGGTGGTGGTAACAGTCGTTACGAAACTCTACCATTTAGTGAGATGTTACGGTGTTATTGACGGTAAGCCTATGCTCACCTTTCACGAGCAGTCTGACAGGAAGACAGATGGTCTATTCTGCAAAGGAGCTTAGACCGACACGGGGAAAGCGTTGTTGGAAAGCGGCAATTGCTTATTATTAATATATCTTGTAACTTTTAGGTGCTTACACGCATTCAGTTCCGCACCCTGTAAGTCATAGCTCATGGACAGTAACTTTTCAAAATGGAAATCCAACTAACACTATTTCCCGATTCGTTTTATATAAATTGATTTTAAATGCAAACAAAATTCTATGACAAGAAAAACAGTAGGATTTACCTGAGAAATAAACGATGTTTAATGTAAATTTGTAATAAATTAAAACTTCATCACATGCTTTTATGTTTCATTTCATTATTTTTTTATTTTTTTTAAAAGCACACTGCGTTAGTTTAAAATTTTTAACTTTTTCATTTTACTTACATATTACAGAAGAAGACAAAATAAACTTCATGCTTATTTAATTCCTTTTGTAATATGTAACATAAATGTACAAAAAATAAATGTGATCGTTTTATGAAAAGACTTGACTAATTTGAGACGATGTGGTGTGGCTATGCGTGCTGATGATGTTCACCGTTACAGTACATTCTTATTCAAATAAAATTTTCACATGAATAAGATAAAATGTGCTGTTGTGGTGATAACTAAATCACCAGTGTGCGCGCAGCCTTACAATACCACGAAAATAAAAAAATATCCATCTTAGTGTGTGTGTAAATATAATGTACACTCACACTGACACATTTATTTTAATGAATCAGTCACCAGGTAGCGGTAGTTTCCATAGGTTTCGAAAATCGGCAAAGAGGTTTCTCTTTTCCTTTATGGGCAGTTACTTTACTTTTTGGTTTATTTGGAAGCTGATGTGATAGTTTTTAGGTTGGCATTCCACTGGTCAAAGATATTTGTCCAACATCTTTGTCCAAGCTATGATCAAATTTATTTGATAGACGCCCCATCCACTTGTTCAATATCTTGGTCCAAGCTTAGATTATAAAACAACAGTTTGTTTTATAATCTAAGGGTCCAAGATTTCTCTATAATTTACAGCTATGACAAAAGTTGCTGAGTTTGCAATTTTAGTGCAAAATTTGACGTTTTTAAAAACTGTAAAAAGAATAAAAGGAATAAACTGAGCATTTTGCATTATTTTATTGGCAAAATGTCAGCGTCAAACAAAACGTTCACAGAAATATCTAACGGCGGAAACAGATGTTTGCACAATTCTTTTAGTATGCCAACTCAATCATGAATTAAATTTGTTTTTTATAATGATAATTCTTTTCGCAGCTAGGGGGCTAATTCTTCTTTCTTTAGGCCTTCACGTTAGTATTTAGCCATTAGTCAAGTAGTAATTTGCATCAAATTTTATATCAATTTCAATTAATTTCAATTAGTCATCAGTCAAAAGTCGTCAGTAAGTCATGTCAGGCTCTTGGGTAAAACGGTGGCCTTTTTACACAAGCTCATGTAATGAGTTTTGGCGGCAACGAGGAAATATACGATACGCTAATTTCTTCATGATTATTTCATTTGTGCACTTTCACTGAACAAAATTGTACAAAATGCCACCAAAATTGACTAATTTCACTCAATATTAACACGAAATTCAATAATTATGAAAAAAACTTGGACCATCTTTTCTCTCGATGGCGCCAAAACTCATGGGGCTAATTGCGTATATTTTTAGAGACGATCACTGGGGTGTACATCTTATACCTGTCAAATGACGTCTCCTTTATGAACAGTTACTTTACTCCACAGAACAATATTACTCACAGGCTTTACTCTTTGTGATGTATTTTGTATTTGTTATTTCTATTGTATTAGTGTTAGTATATATTTACATTTTTGATACATTTTGAATATGAAATTAAATTCACAACATTTTGACAATCTCAAAAATAATTTTGCTACTGCCAATAATAACAGATTGTGACTTATTCGGACTAATTTAATTAAAATTAAATAAAATTACTCATTTTGCTACAGTGTGACTGAGGTTGGAATTCGGACTGCCTACATAAATTAAAACAACCTTTTTTTAAAAAAAGAACCTTCCGCATTTTATTACCACGTAGCCGTAGCCGCGTTTGCTGATGATATTGCCTTCATGGCGGTGGATAATGATCCTAAGATGACGAGTGAAAACTTGAAACGTCTGTTGGACTCCTCTTCCGATTGTTCCAAACAATAACGTGTTCTATCTCGTACCCATAAATCCAATCACATTACCTTCATTCTGAGAAAATATGATTGTCCCCCTGTTAGCTTGAGAAACGCTATCTTACCCTAAACTTATTGTGTTAAATAACTTGACTTCCATATGGACAGACGCCTAACATGGAATGAATAGTCTTTGGAATGAATTAAGATCAAAAGCATAAATTTAGGATGTACAAGTTCAACAAAGCGTTGGAGCGAGAAGTCCATATCAGGTACAAATTGCCGTAGGGGAAAAGAGAGAGTGAGTCAATTACCGATGCGATGTAATCATATTTACGCGAGTATTGACGAGAGTACCAAGCGTTGCTGTCATACTGGGTCGCTGTGAAATTTGTGAACTTATTTAATAATCTTACGATTAAAAAAAAAGGGAATTTACTTGCAAGTTTGTTATCGTGTTTTGTAAAGCGCATGTGACGTTACAAAATGTAACAATTCCAATAAATACACATTTTACATATAAATATAATTTTGTTGCTGAAATATTTAAAACTTTGTTGTGTCTGTTATTTGCTATTAACCTGCCCCGAAAAGATATTTTTACAACAACGTATTTATTGCAAGTGTATTTTGTAAATTTAGTCGGAATTAGCCAAGATATCAAATAAAATAGCAAATTGTTTGGTTACGCTAGGGCTTGACAAAGCGGTGACGTCATAAATATCGATGAATGTCGATATTGGCTGTTTAGCCAAATTAAGTTACATAAAATACATTTCTACTTAAGGCTGAGATGTGCTCAGTACATGAATCTTTTTATGAATACTTGATGTTAAATTTAGTTGTTAAGTCTATAAATCATGTGTTTTACAAAGTTTCTTAACAGTTTCGATCTGTTTATTGAAAATGCTGTAAAACTCTTTTGCTTGATTTAATAGTTCTAAGACATTTAAAATAAAACTGCTAAACCCATAAGAGTATTCTGTTATTCAACCTAAATAATATTAATTTAAATTTCTGTCCTCATAGATTTTTTTAGTAAGACGATTTTAAATAGACATGGATGGACTCCAAGTGAAAATGAATACATGAGACATTACGCAAATAATATTCACGGCTACATTACAGGCTAGGCTTTACTTCCGAATCTTTTGTTATAAACGTTGCACTATCAAAGAGCGGACATAGAACTGCGGAATTAGAGGAAAATAAATAATAAATTTTATTTTACTTTTAGATCAAGCTTTATGACCTCGTACCGCTACATTATTTTATCATATGGTACTAAACAAGCAGTTGGCGTTTCTGATAGAAAGAGACAACTATCGCCTACAGATGTCAAATTTGTTGTTTTCCCCTTGTCAGTCTGGTGTTGAAGAATCATAGGCCGTTGTCCTCCCTGTCAAAAACCTAGTATGAGGTGAGCATAGTTTATATGGGTCATTATTAACAAGATCACTGGTGGTAGAGTGATGTGCTTGCCCGGGTTGGAATTTCGAATTCACTCCTTATCTCTTTCAGCTGTTGTATCCATTTGATGTTCGGTTGTGGAGGATTGGGCAGCTAGACTTGCACAATACGCCTAACAGTCTGGCCACAAGACAGCGATGCACTTATAAGATGTTTAGCGTCAATAGTACACGATTGTCCCTAACTATTTTACGACTCGTATGTTGGTTGGCTGTCTCAAGCCATAAAAAAAGATACTTTGCTATCTGTATGGTACGATAATATTTCACATTATTTTACTATTTATCAGCGGAGTATGACAATGAATAGCATTGCAGTAGTTTTATAAAAAAAGCTAAGATGGTGACTCAAAAACACGGGCGTGACGCAGAAATCTATCACCTAGTAGTCACTGTGGTAGTGATTAGTAAAGCTAAGATTTGATGGGACACATTAATTAACTAGCTAGTTCTTTTACATAAACATTGAACAACATTCGTTTATCGATATAGTAAACACACGTGGTGTAATGACAACCCTTTTTAAACTCACACATTAACAATTTACTCACATGTGGGTATATTTTTTTTTTGGCTTGTGTTTTGAGTGACTTAGTTCATCTATTACATCCTAAATCTATTATCAAAAGAGACCAAGTCAACCAGAAGTTCAAAAGTTTATATTGGCTAATGGGTAGAAACTCTGTGCTTATGTACAAGTATCCTAAATCCCAGACATATGATACACAGATTTGAGGAGTGATTATGTATCTCAGTTGCCAACTCAAACTGCAAAAGTGTACATCAAATGACGTCATTTGGGTTTGCTATCTCTATCGTATTTCTGTTGGTCACTAGAAATAGTAAATATAAAACACGTCATTTGACAGCAATTTGATGTACACTCAACCATTTTGAGTTGTTAACTGAGTTACATAATCTCCCCCTGGGAAGCTGCCAGCAGTTGCCAGTAAAAGCAATCTTATTTCCCTACAGAGAGTACAAAACAACATATAGAAGAATATAGTCAATGCTCCATGTTTTCCAAAAAACGATGAAGTCCACAGTTATTTAAACGTCCCAACTGTGACTGGGGAAATTCTACTAGTTCATTATCCCAATCCTCTTGCTTCTGGATTAACAAATATTTTTAAATACTTAAAGTTCATTAATGTCATGCTAATGATTTACGAGTTACAAATATCCATTGTGTTATTGCGGATTCATTGGTTTCGATAAAGGTCTGTCATTATATAATTAAATATTTTTAAGTTAATTATTTTTGTTACAACGTTAGTGAACTTAAAAATAGAATTAAGTGTTATTTTAGTCCGCACGTTGTTTATATTTCAAATCCGTTGTAAAATAAAAACTTAAAGAATTACTTCATTGACCATTTGTGTGTACGTCCGTCTGTCTGTGAGTACGT
Organism: Calephelis virginiensis; assembly: GCA_002245475.1. Classification (NCBI taxonomy): domain Eukaryota; kingdom Metazoa; phylum Arthropoda; class Insecta; order Lepidoptera; family Riodinidae; genus Calephelis; species Calephelis virginiensis. The sequence goes on from NJDC01003089.1 coordinate 30,924, forward strand.
AGTTGACTTGATAGAGGAAATGATCTTAAAGGAAAAGATAGTTTGTTTAGTATTTTGGCCAGTGAGGTGTTGAAGTATAATTAGTTTTGTATATTATTTAATACTAACCAAAATTTGTTATCACGAACGCTACGTACCTCGTCCCATTTGTTTTTTTTTATTTTTATATTAAATCTGTTTGATTAATGACTTAATACGTATCAAATTCGACCATCTACATTCCTGGTACTTCCTTAACATGCTAACTCCAATTTTGAGTTCAAGAATCCGCTATCACTGAAATATAGATGATGGTCTATTTCTGATGATCCGATCCGATTCTCGGAGATTAGGTGGTAAAATATTTAAAAATTTTACTTAATCAAATGTTATTACATTTTAACCAATTGGGCTTATTTCATAATAAACAATTTGGTTTTACAAGGGGTAGATCAACAGTCGATGCTGGTGTTGAATTGTTAAACAAAATTGAATGAAGCCTTGGAGGACTCTCAGGATGCACTCGGTGTACTCTGTGATTTATCCAAGGTGTTTCATTGCGTTAACCACGATAGTCTTATCAGGAAACTTCGCCATTCGCCATGGAATTGAAAATAAGTCAATCGATCTTCTGATTTCGTATTTGAGTGGTAGAATTCAGAAAGTCGATATTAATGGTGTAAAATCGACAGGTGCTGCTGTTACCATGGGTGTCCCCCAGGGCTCCATTTTGCACCATTTTTGTTTGTCATATACATAAATGACTTGCCTTACTACGTAAGTTATAATCATGGAATAGTGTTTTTTGCGGATGACACTTCACTATTATTTTAAGTGAAAAGACAACTGGGTAAGTATTAAACGAACGATGCTATTTCAAAAGTTGTATACTGGTGCAATGTAGTTTTTTTTTCGTTTAGAAAGAGATTCTTACTAAACGAAAAATAACTAAGTGCATCAAATTTTCAATGCCTAATGTAAGGCAAGTAGATACCAATGTGATAGTACTCAATGGGAACAAACTAGACTTAGTAGATTCCACCACATTTTGAGGAATCACTGTAGATAAAAAGTTACAATGGGGCCGCACATTGCAAAACTTGCCATCAAATTGAGCTCAGCAGCTTACGCTGTTAAGAAAATAAGGCAGTTAACAGATGTCGACACCGCTAGAATTGTTTATTTTAGTTATTTTCATAGCATCCAGTCATATGGCATTCTTCTCTGGGGAAACTCAGCTGAGATAAACACGATATTTATCTTGCAAAAGAGGGCTTTACGGGAAATTTATAACTTAGGTCCAAGAGTTTCGCTCAGAGAAAAGTTTAAAGAAATATACATTCTAACGCTGTCCTCTCAAGATATTTTTGAAAACTTGTTATATGTCCAAAAAATATATATTTGTTTAAGAAAAATTGTGATATACATGCGGTAAATACGAGGAATAAAAACAATCTTGCTGTGCATAAGTCTCGTCTCCACAGAATCAGTTATTCTTCATGGACCAATGTATACGTTTTTACAAAAAAATCCCGAGCATATTAATGACTTGCTATTTAATAAATTTCAAAAATGTATTAAAATTAAGTTGTATGGTAAGAGTTATTATAAGATTTCAGAGTATTTAGAAGACAGAAATGCTTGGGATTATTTGCTCCTCATACCAATGTCCACAAATTAATTGTAAATGTAATAAGGTTTTGTAAATTAGATTTAAAACAAAAAAGACAAGCCCGCTGAGTTTCTTTCGCCATATCTTCTCAGTGAGTGGTAACGTTACGATCCAGTGGTAGTTTTTAGAATTATATAGATGCGTTACAAGAATCTTTGTATAGATCTACGTGATTAAATCTATTTTGAATTTAAATTTGAATTTGAGATCCGATGATCGGTAAAACCAATAGTAGACCTGGGGGGTGATTATGTAACTCAGTTACCAACTCAAAATGGATGAGTGTACATCAAATCGCAGACAAATGACGTGTTTTATATTTACTGTATCTAGTGACCAACAGAAATACGATAGAGATAGTAAACCCAAATGACGTCATTGATGTACACTTTTGCTGTTTGAGTTGGCAACTAAGATACATAATCACCCCCCTGGGGGCTAATTATGGATCTCAGTTACCAACTAAAATAGAAAAGTGTACATCAAATAGCTGTCAAAAGACGTGTTTTATATTTGCTATCTCCAGTGACCAACAGAAATACAACAGAGATAGCAAACGCAAATGACGTCATTTGATGTACACTTATGAGTTGGCAACTGAGATACATAATCAGCACCCTGTTTTATTTAAATTATTATTTATCTAAGTGAAGCTTATTTACATAATCCTATAAATATTATAAATCCGAAAATTTGTCTGTTTGCTTGCTCGTTACTTCTTCTCCTAAAAGCTGCTCAACCGATTCGATGTTTTAAGAATTACACAACTAATTTATCCCCAATTCTCAACCCAAACCCAAGGGTAGAGTAAAAAAGTAATAGAACCCACTCTTATTTACAATCGTTAAGTGTAGAAAGTGGCACCTCTGGTAGTTATAGTACAAAACATTAGCGTTAAATATCATTGGCACCATGATTAGCATTGTTTTTACTCTCTTCAGATACCCTAACGCGTCCCGGCACAGAGTGCAAATCAAACTCTATACAAAATGTATGAAAGTGAAGCGGAGAGTCTAGCCGGATTATTACCTAACCCCGTCCCAGCCCGTCCAAATGTGCGTTTACAAATTATTAGTAATGCCTGGTAATACTATGCAACTGAGGATGCCTTCTTACTGCAGATGTCTCATTATTTTTCAGGAATATATTCAAAACTTTAAAAATTTCAAAAAATGCGCGATTCCGTTAAAAAGTCTTATGTGTCGTATCTCCTAAATTTGGAAGCGTTTCCCGAACTGGTACAGCAGTTTTAACGCTAGCATATCGAGTGATATTTAGTTTCATGATTGTCTGGAAGGGATGACTAAAATAGTTTCTAAAATAACTGTTATGCTCAATAAAACGTGGAAATAGTTCAAGCTGACCCACTGCTTTTAACTCTGCAAAGTTCAAATTTGACCACATACGGAGTACAGTTTTTATATTTTCTGGAGGAGGTTGGAGTATTTATAGTTCCAGCTCCTTCCTTTTGACCGCACAACTTAATTCTTTAGCATTGAGTTGGGATATTTGTTCATTTAGTTATTTCAAAGTGAATGCGCTTGGGAACTTTTGGTTTAAATATTACGACCATCACAATGGTCGGTTATTTTATACAATAAGAGTCCGAATTAATTTTCTACTTCATGCAAGTCAATACCATTTTAGATTCGATTATTGTCAGCGATGGGATCTCCAAACTCGTACCAATTATCATATGACTACCTTACTCGATCGTTTGCATATTCTTATTAAATAGCAAGAAATATAAATACTCTTTAGTAAAAGCTAAATAGTAAAGTAGAAGATCTCTTTCACTTTAGTTGAAAAAAGTTTTCTTATCAAATAAAATATTTTTAATTCTCGATTGAGTAAATGTCATATTACGAGTAGTATTTTGTATTGTTTTTTTCTACCTACTTATTAAATCTTGTAAAGAAATGCAATGTTACTTAGCTGTCATCTATACTAATATTATACAGAGGAAAACTTGGATTTTTTGTTTGTTTGTTTGAAATGTATAGGCTCTGAAACTACTGGATCAATTTCAAAAATTCACCTTTAGAATGCCATATTATCCCTGAGTGACATAGGCTTTGTTTCATCAAAATCGGTGCAGTAGAAGCAAAGTTACACAGGCGAAGTTACGTGAAACTGCTAGTATTATGATAAATTTGACTTTCTGTAATCTGTTGTACTTACTGTGGTATCCATAGATTTAGTACATTCTATATCTATGGTGGTATCTACCACTGGCAAGTGGCAACACTGGATATAATCAAAATGGCCGTAGTCCTCGCTATGTGGTAGTTTTTACGATTATTGCTAAATTAATGATTTATTTATTATTAATTAGTTTAAAAATGTCTTTTTCGAATTTATACGCAAAATATAATTGTACATATTGTCAAGAAGAGATAAATGGTGTTAGTGTGAGATGTTCCGAGTGTAAAGATTTTGACATTTGTTTGCAAGTAATTAACATTGTTACATTTTGTTTACAAGTTTGGCGCTAATTTTGAATTATATTATGCTAAGAACATACAAATTGTTTTTCAGTGTTTCGCTGTTGGAGCTGAAATCGGGACTCACAAAAATGATCATTCCTATCAGTTTATGGTCTGTATTTAGAACTTCATTTTATACTTTGTTATAAAAAAAAAGTTATACTTTGTTATTTCTACAAAATCGCACTTCCTGTTTTTTCCAGGACTCGGGTGCATTTGGTATGTTTCTAGGACGATCGAGTTGGTCAGCTAAAGAAGAAGTCCTATTATTAGATGCAGTAGAACAGTATGGTTTTGGTAACTGGGAAGACATTGCAAAACATATAGAGACACGGACCCCTGAAGGTAGCTATTTTGCATAAGTAATGTAAATTCATACTATCATATTCAATTACAAAAATCACAAATGTCAAAGACATCTTGAAGAATATTTTAGGTGACTATTTGAAAATCTCTTCTTTTCTCGCTCTTTTACAATAATGTCGAAAATTGTGTTAAGACTTCTGCTGTTGGTTTAAGCAGTTATTTAAGAGATTTGACTTGTTAGACAGACCTCACTATAGTATAAACATTTTTTTCTGCTGGAAAGGTCAAATATTTTTTTTTATAAAAATGTATCTTGTTAATGTATCATTTAATAAAAATGTTGTCTCCTTATTGCCTAGGAGTTAGTTTTGCCATTTCTTCTCCTTACAGACTAAGTTGTGTAACAATTCCAGGGTTGATAGGGTTTATACCGGTTGCCAAGGAGTTTGTAACATAGTTTATATTCCTGACTGGCTGGGTTTGGAAACTGCTAGTTTATGGTAGTTAGGATTAAACCTAATTATATTTTAAAGTTTGTTTAAACTATTGAACATGTTACTAATAATTGAAAATTTGTATATATTTAAAAATATATGTGTACCATAAGCTGGTAGTCTAGATGTTGGTATGAATAAATATTTATGTAACCATTTTGTGACACACATTTTCTGCAAATAAAAAAGAATATTTCATATCATTTCATGTAATACAAGGTGTAGACAAAGATAGACTATAATATCAACGATTATTAGTCCATGTTTATTATTAAGATGGCAAGAGCTAATAAGTTTTTTAATTAAATAAAATTTAAATATTTGTTGTATGACATTGACAACTACTTAGTACAAAAAATATTTGTGTATGCTAACATATTCTATCACATTGTGACATACAAATTAATGTTTAGATTTATAACATGTTACATATTATTTTAACAAAATTATGTAACATTTGAACAAAATTTTAAAATGTGAGTAAGTTTAACCGTAACTACCTTACCAAACTACTACCATTTCTAAACTTAGCCAGTTGAGAGAAGAAATGGCAAAACAAACATCCAGGCAACCAGGATTAACCCTATCTTCCTTGAACTGCCAGTGTTTTCAAACCTAGCTATCACAGAAGAAGAAATAGCGAAACAAACTCCTCGGCAATCAAGAATATATTATTTGCTATGACATTTATATTAGGAAAAAGAATTATCAATTAAAGTTTTTCTGCAAAAAAATTGTTTGCACTATAGAATGCTTTATGTAACAACAAGCCAAATAGCTACTTTTGGAACATTTTTAGAGGCAGTGATTTAAAACTATCAGGAATTTTGTTACATAAACAAATTGACATACAATAAACATCATTTTTTTATTCATTTCAAAACCATAAACAATAAATATATAGGTCAACAATTTTCTAGAGCATAATGATAAAGATCATGTGTGAATCAACTCTGTTGTTGGTCCTAACTTGGTGACTTTGACGGAGAAGACTAGGTAGAAGAGTCATGCAAAGACTCACCCCGCAGATTGATACAACTGCTGTTTGGTACAATTGGTAGAGTCATCACTTGTCTCTGTCGGGTTCTGCTTTTGAAGGAAAGCCAGTTAACTCACTAACTTGCAAAACCTTACAATCTCAATGTTAGTTCACAACATAACAATACCAGCTTTGGTGTCTACAGGCGAAGTGTATTTCTTTCCACAAGGATATTTACCTCCTTGTTGAAATTGTGTTGAGTTGCCTAGCTGGAAATAAAAGCTCAATATGTGCATTTGTGTTAGAATCTGCCATTTAGGTATATTAAAACCGCAACTTTTTACTATGTTGCACCTGTCAGCAACGTTACTTTTTGTGCATTACCCCAGCGGAAAAAGTTTGAACTTAATAATTTGGGTTATATAGATAATTGGTGAATTTTTTTTTTATGATAATGGAAGGCAAACAAGCAGGCGGATTTCCTTATGTTAAGAAATTCACGCCGCCTAGAGACACCAAAGGTGGTAATGGTGCGTTGCCAACCTGAGGTTGGGATGTTAGGTCTCGAGCAAAAGTAAGTTTACTGGCTACCTTACCCTCCGGACCGGAACTCGTCATGACGTTATGGTGGCAGAAGGCGGTGGTACCAATCCGGACGAGTCGCTGCTAAACTCGACCACCTAGTCAGATGTCACGGTGTTAGTGACGGTGGGCCTATGCTCGCCTTTTACGAGCTGCCTGGCAAGGAAGGCAGATGGTCTATTCTACAAAGGAGCCCGGACCAACACGGGAAAAACATTGTGTAATTGTAAATGATAAATAAAAATTTGTGCATCCAGCCATTAGGTAGTTAGTTAGCCATGAATAACTTTTTTTCCTGTCAAAGTAAAAGAAAATAAATAGCTGCACAAATTTGTGCATGACGTGGGGTAATTGTGTATGTCTCAATGAAATTTGTGTGTAATTAAACTGCAATGATATCCAATTTTCTTCTGCTGCGACAACATTTGGTGATTTGCTAGATTTTATTTTAAATGAACTTAAGAGTGCTGTAAATTTGCACATTTGTTTATAATAAAAAAGTATCTTCAGGCGTATATCCTCGAAGAGGCAGGCAGAGGCACAACCAGGGCACCTATGACTAGCTGAAGATACTAAGTCCCACAATGCTATAGGTGGCAAGCCTATCACCATCCGGGCACATATCCAATCTCAAGCAAATTTTTTTATTATTAGAAAATTGGAAAACCCAAATTTTCTTTTTGTTGCCCTACCCGGGATTCAAACCCGGGACCTCATGCAGTCAAGCCCAACATCTGAACCGTTAAACCACAGATCTGTTTAGTATATAGATATAGACCGCAGCGATTATAATATTATATCATATATTAATTGTTTATAATGTTTGTGAAAACTGATTTTAGATTAGCTCGTAAAAGGCGTGCACAGGCTTACCGTCACTAACACCGTGACATCTG
>NJDC01003089.1:42939-57205 GCA_002245475.1 Calephelis virginiensis
TCTCCAATACTTTGCCATGTATGCAATTTTTTGTAAAATTTCGAACAATCCCAGTTTTTCTCACATTTGTGGACATCACGTCCGCTATTAAGGTGATTTCCTTTTTTTAAAGATGTGTTGCCCAATGATGGTGTTCCTAAGTTACCTTTACAAAAACGCAATTAAATAATCTAGTAGTTTATCAGACGTCCCTACACATCAATTTTAATTTTGCTAAGTTTGAGCACCTGTGGTGTAAAAAAAATGTACTTGAGTTGTGTTAGCCAACCAGTTAATTAATAGCGTACATTAAATGACAAACAAATATTTATTATAATAAATGTTCAAATTGCCCTCCTCCTGCCCTTATGCAAGCTCTTCATCTTTGTAGCTTGTAGTTATATATATATATGTGTCGGAGGGTCATAAGCTAGTATACCTATTTTCTAATAGCTGTGGTCATGAGTGTCGTCGGTGCAACGTGTGGCGCATCCGCTTGTAACGTCGGAATATCATATTATATTGTGATATTGTGGTCATTAGGCGCCACAGGTGCATCTTAATTATTGGTCGGTTTATCGAGAAGTTATGAATAAAGTTGCCATATTGCGGCAGACATGCTTTGCTCATGTCTCTCAGTGTTTGGACCACTGTCTAGTACGCTCGCCACTTATATAGTCTCTCCCTGTCATAGGTTGACAAAGAGACACTTCTAGGTCGCAATTGTTCGTTCAATTGGGATCTTGGGGCCCAGGATGTGGGTCGTCCGGGGGGTGCATTATTCGGTCGGCACTCACGTTAAGAGGGGCGGGGTGGAGCCCTTCTATACCCTTCGGGGGTTTAGCGTTTGCGTCAGCACAAACACCGTGACGTGTTTACGTAGTGTTGTCATAGTAGCAGGCTTACTCCAATGTTTGATGGTTTGTTTAGTAACAAATGGGTGTACGCTATAGTTGTTTGTGCGTGATTATGGTTATGTTTGTAAACAGTGTGGTGAGTACTCTATTGTTTATTATTATGAGGTTTACGATGTGGTTGTACGACTAGATCTGTTACGGCTTTGTTTTGATATTTTTGAATTATTCACTAACTACCCTCAAGTTGTGAGCTTTTGGCCCACTAGTCCCGTGGTTCCCGTTCGGCCGGCGTGTGTGATAATATCATCTCTCCGACATATATATATAATATCCTGCCGAAACAACAGTCCGCACCCCTTGGTTTTACGCGCACACGTTTACGCACAGCCTCGCGGGGCCCTCAGCCGCTCACACCACCCACGGTGGGAGTTCATTCTAGAATTTTTATTTGCTCGGTTCGTTACTTATATCTTTACTTTTCAACAGCTTCAGTACCCGTTTCTATAAAGGTGTTTTTTTTTTACTTTTTTATGTCAGAAGTCAGCGAACAAGCACACGGCTCTCCTAATGGTAAGAGGTAACTGTGGCCTGTAGACACCATAGATGTTACAGGGGAGTCGCTGTCCTGTGGCCGGGATGTTAGGCCTGTTGTGCGAGTCTACCAGCTACCTTTCCCTCTGGGATGGAACATAACAGTCATAACGGCAGCAGGAATTGGTAATGCGGTGGATCTCTGCTTGGGCAAGTTGCTGCACAGCCCACTCTACTGCCGGTGGTCTTGTTAGTGATTATTTGTAATTTAACCAGAGCTCGCCTATTACGAGTTGCCTGGCAGAGAGGCAGATGGTCTATTCTACTCAGCGGATCTGAACCAACACCGGGAAGCTTAGTCTATATCGGTATTCTTTTATGTGTAAAATATAATGGACCACTAAAAGAAAACTTTCAAACTGTTTTATATAATTTGAATATTAAAGTGTTATACTACCGCCACTCTAGGTTCCGAAGATAAAGGATTTTTTTTATTATTTAATATTTCAAGGTTACCCATCCGACGGAGAGGAAAAAGGCAAAATTTACATGTTACAGATTGTTCTTTAAAGATATTTCTAGGTCAAAACTTTTTAGTTTAGAAATTACAGATTAATGCTGTACTTTTACGTACAATCACAGGTGTACGTACGCTTGACTATCAAGGAATCCTAAATAATCGTCACTTTTTAAACGTAGTCATTTACTATTTGCGCCGTGTGAGGTCGGACATTGTCGTGCATGAAAACTGCATTGTGTCCCATATTGACCATAAATGGACAGACATTCTTATTACGGACCTCTTCCACGTATCTTTGGTGAATCAAAGTCCCATTTTCTAGGAGCACCAGCTCTGCGATTTTCTGAAGAAATGCGAGTACCCACGTGTACAGAACCGCCACCATATGGTGCCTTCTCTTTAATACATTCTTGCTTGAATTGCTCTCCAGGCCTTCTGTAGACTTTTGCCCTTCCGTTGTGTTTGTAGAGCATGAGTTTTGAGTCATCGGTGAACTCTTTCTCGTGGCCAATCTTCAACAGTCCAATCGGAGAAGTCCCGTCCATACACGATGTTGACGCTTAAACTTTTTTTTTTTATGATATTGGTAGGCAAACAAGCAGACAGATTTTCTGATGGTAAGAAATTCTCGCCGCCTAGAGACACCAAAGGTGGTAATGGTGCGTTGCCAACCTTAAATAATTTCCAATATTAATTTGAAAAAAAATACCTACCTATTAATCCGAACGTTACATTATGAAAATGAGAGTTGGGTATGCCCAAAAAGCTTGACAGTAGTATAATGATAGTGGTCAAAATTAGAGCGCTGCGATAAAATCTGTGGAGTGCTTAATGCTCATGGACCACATTTGCAGCAAAAATATGGTTTGAAAAAGTGTTTGTGTAAAAAATTAAAAAGCTCTGTCGATTCGGTCATGTTGAAAGAATAGTAGGCTTAAGAAAATAACACAATACAATACAATGCGAATGTAGGTGGAAGTTAATATCTGCGGAGACTTACGGCCAATGTTGATAATGTATCTCAATCTAATGGATTTCAAGCAATCTAGATAGCTGCGTATCCGGCGACCTATCCCATACCTGATTGCCATATTTATCCTGTCCACAGATATGTTATTGGTAAGCGATAACATAAAATTGGATCAAAATATCAATCTTGGACAGCAAGTTTTGGATTAGGATTAATTGTTAATATTGGCCGTTAGAGTGACATTTCTCAATAAGATCGATCGGGAAAACGAATTATTTGTATGAAGTAATGAATGAGGAGGAAGGAAGGCAAGTGCGTTAGAACCGTGATGTTTAACATTCAAAACTTCCAGTCGACCCCGTAAAGGATATGGCGTGAAGATGTGTATGCACGTAAAAATTGCTTCTCATTGTAGAACGACTTACGTATGAAGTTGGTTATTTTGTTTTAGTTAATTGCCAACTCTAACATCGCTATTATTTTTTTACACAGTTCATTTCCAATATTAACTGGGTTTGTTATTTTTATTTGTCTCTTCAGTTGATTGCTGCAAGTTTATAAAACTCATCTATCGGTATGTGGTCATTCCATCTCGATTGTCAACTAAGCTATCCAAGATACAATATGCTTTGATAGTATTTGTAGCCGAATTGTAATGAACATTAAATGGTCATTAAATACACGATACCAAAAGAACACTCAACATATCTTCTCGAGCGACTCCAATGTTAGTTACATACTCTCTGTTGTGCAGTCAAATCTTTCCTCGAGTAGGGGCGCAATATATAATTTCGATATATTATAATATGTATTCATCTGCTACAAAAATATAGGGAATTGGAGATTCTAGACCGACACAACATCCCGTTGCGGCATCGTGATTCGTGACGTGCATTGTCAGATAGGGTAACGTAGATTTGCACGTTATGTCAACGTGATACGTCGCGACACAGCGTCGTTCCATGTTGACTAGGTTGTGACATAAAATGTGGACAGGCCGATACGCTCGCAGATCGCATTCGCAGCAGCGAGATTCGAGAGAAAATAGGATTGGAATTAGAATTCAAGTTTATCAACTCAACAATACAACAACTCAATAGACGCACTACGGGTATTTGTTTCGCTGTGACCTAACAATTGAAACACTGACGAGTGCCGGTACAACTTCGCTGGTCTGGTGATGGAGGTCGAATATAGGAGACGTAACCCTGGAATGCCTGATGTTGAAGCTATCGAGTTTTGACTCATTTGATTCACCTTAATAATTAGATCTGATCATATTTTCTAACGTTGACTTGATGATGACCTTTTGAATGAACTGGGAGGTGGCTGAGGGATCATAGTTTAAAAGTTACGGTTTTAGGTATCATTGCAGTTCTTTTAAAGCACATAAAAAAATAGAGATGTTGTTAGTTTGTGCACACATGTGTGTTTCTCTGTGCAATCGTAGCTCCTGCTCGTGCGTGTGTGTCTGTCTGCGTGTCTGTATTATAAATTTTGAATGGATGGACCTATTTCGAGGTGAGCGAGATGATTCTTCTTCTACATATAAGTTTTGACTGGAGTTCATTGAAAATTTTTAATTTTAAGATTAAATTATTACTTTATAAAAGAAAGCTAATAAGGAGCTGCTGAAATAATCAAGTATTTATAAAATGTATTTCTGATTGTGTTTTTATTAAAATATAGTTATGTATTACATGTTCCAGAGTGAGGTTTGTCTTGTAGATTTTTTTTATGATATTGGAAGGCAAACAAGCAGACGTATTTCCTGATGGTAAGAAATTCACGTTGCTTAGAGATACCAAAGGTGGTAATGATGCGTTGCCAACCTGAGGCCGGGATGTTAAGCCTCAAGCAAAAGTAAGTTTACCGGCTACCTTACCCTCCAAACCGGAACCCGTCATGACGTTATGGCGGCAGGAATAGGTAAGGCGGTTGTATCAATTCGGGTGTGTCGCTATGAAACTCTTCCACCTAGTCAGATGTCACGGTGTTAGTGACGGTAAGCCTATACTCGCCTTTTACGAGCTGCCTGGCAGGAAGGCAGACGGTCTATTCTGCAAAGGAGCCCGGCTCAACACGTAAAAATATAGATTAAATAGCTTTTTACTATGCATAATTTACGTATACAATGCAACCTACACGTTTCTGTCCCGGCGGGCCGTCTCCTGTACCGGTCTTCCTAAGTGGAGTTAAAAGAAGAACGCATGTGCAGGGAGTTCACGGAGCGGCTGCGGTGGACGGCGCAGTTCTACGGGCGCGTGGAGCAAGCGAGCGTCGTCGGCAGCCTGTGGCGCGAGCGCGAGCTGCGCGTGCGTCTGGCCGAACTGCACCGCTACCGGCTGGCCGGCGTCACGCGCCTGGAGGAGTGCGCGCACTACGAGCAGCACGCCGCCCACCGGAAACATCCCCACCACCCGCACCACCACCACCACCACCACCTCGATGTGAGTACAAAATTGCATGGAAAATGGGAAAAACAATACTTTCATTCAATACAAACTGTTGGTAGATGTTAAGTTTGCCGGGTCGGCTAGTAATATCATAAATGGAAAGTCGATCACTCTAGTCCAGTGGACCCCAAAGTTGTTTGGACTACGACCCATCCAAAAAGTTCCCAAACTCGGGACCCACCTCTAGGACATTTAATTGTTACCAATATGAATAAAGGTCTAAGGTTATACAATTTTTTTATAATTTTAATGATTTATTTATTTAATTAATAAGTCTTATTTTAATAACTTCATCCAAATTAGAACAATTAAATTGTCAGTCGCGTGGTGTGTTATTGTACAGGCAGGGCCCATTCAATATTCTTTTCTGACCCACCAGTGGGTCGCGACCCATAGCTTGGGAAACACTGCTCTAGTGTTTTAAATCATTGAACTGGTTCTGCTGCTATATAGTTAAAGAACAGAGTTCAAAATAAGTATGTTACTTTTTTTAGAAATAAAGGATCCAAAAGATAGTAGTCGGTAATAAATACGTAAAAAATGTATGAAACTGTATTTATTGTACGATAACGAAGTCGCGGGTAAACATTTAGTTAAAGGTATAAAAAATCAAGGTCTAGGTGACCTTGCCTGCTCATAAATAACTAACTTTCGTCAAGAACATGTAAACGTATTGTTAATTTTAACCTGTCTCTTGGACTGATATAAATATGTAATAATTATTATTAATAAATTTATTTTAAAAAAATGTTATAAATAAATCCCTACAATATAAATACTTCCCATAAATTTGGAAGTTTGTCTATTTCGATGTTTGGTCTAGTTTAATTTATACCTGTATATATATTATTTTTAATCTATTAGGGCGTCAGCCCTGATGCATTGTTTTGAGTTTGATTCCGTATAACGACTGTTTTCGCCAGGGCAGCAGTGGGTGCCAGGACACCAATCAGACAAAAGACCAAATCCAGAACAACAGCCAGCAGCCAAGAAAAAGGTAATTTATCAAAGTTCCTTCCAAAGTTTTTTTAGGCTTTTAAAAATCATTGATTTAGTACTTTATTTATTGTAATTGCAAATATTGCAATGGTCTGTAATTGTATTTTTTTTTTAATTTAGATTAGAAAACTCCATGAACACAAAAAAATAGTACCTATGTTTGCGTGTGGCGTCATCTGCAGTTATCTTTGTTTGGTTCCTCATTCCATTGCGGCCGTTTCACATGTTAAAAATTTTCAAGAGAATTACCCTCTTGTTGGTCCCGAGTTCCGTTAAAGAATAGGCCAATAGTTTACCTACCATGTAGCTCGTAGGAGGCGAACGTAAGTATGATTTCCAGCACCACTTTGACATTGTTTGGGTGGAGGTGTCTTGCAACATCTCACTCTGCTGATTTGTAGGTACCACCACTTAGTCTATTCGCGCCACCACAGCGCCAGTGCTAGCTACTATCGTGTTCTGGTTGAAAGGGCAGGGTAGCTGCTAAACTTACTTTTGCAAAAGGCTTAAAACTTATAAATTTCAACGTTAGGTTTGCAACGTCCTATTACCATCTTTGGTATCTATGAGCGACGTGTCTTTCTTACCACAAGGATATTCGCCTTCTTATTTGCTTTCCTATTGTCAGTCAGACTTGTTTGGAGATGCCATACCAAAAAACAACAACTACATTATGTGCATTGTTCCAATCAGCGAAAAAGCGAAACTTTTTACTACGTCGCATTTAGAAATAGAGCCAAAAACATTATTTTTTAATAACATATCAAAAGAATGGTTAGGTATTAGGTCCATGCACATGAAATTGGCGTTTCGTATAGAGAACAAACATTCGAATGTTTTTTAATATAATACATGAATTTATTAAATCACATTATGAACCATTGTTATCTATGCATTTTTTGCCAAGTTAAAGGCAGTTCATTGATCCATTCACTAAAACAAAAACCAATAGGAAGGGAATTAATAAAATTATTGAAGGCGGTTTTTGTTTGCAAGATGTTACCCAAATTTCGAAAAAAATGCTAACCTGTTGAAGCAAGGTCCGGGGAGTATGGTGGATGTCTTAGACATTCCAATTGAAGGTCTTCTAATTTGGTAGCAGACTGTTGTGCAGTGTATAGTCTAGTGTCGTCGTGAAGCAACAGTGGCGTAGAGCATTGACCCAGCCTCAGTTGTTTAGCAGATAGCTTTTCCATCTCAGTTTGGAGTTACTGAAGATATATGTCTACCGTAAGCGTCTGGTCAGATTTGAGAAAACTCTAATGAATATACATAATTAAAACGTCGAGCCGTTTCCGCAGCTCTGGTGGCGCAGTGGAAATCGTGCTCGTAAACAACGCGATATTCCAAGTTTTCTTATTTGTAAACCGAGCGACGCAAACAGAAAGAATATAAGAAAAAGAAACAAATAAATAACAGTTTACGAATCACGAATATATGTGGAAATAAGTCTATAAATATGAATTCAGAACTCCTAATGAAAGAGGAGAAATTTGTGATTGAAGTGGCCAAATACTCTAGTTTCATATTTTTTTATTGTTTTTTACTATATTATTTATTTATTTACATACTAGTAAATAAATAAGTATATTAACATACATACGTCTCCACAATAAAAAACTTGTAAAGGTTTATTGTATCTGCATCTTTATATTCTATGGTTTTACCCAGGCGTGAGCCGTTGTGAGTTGACACGTGCCCCTCTGACCAACGTTGCTAGCGTTTTCGATACTCTTCTTTTGAGAACTAAATGTCGAACACATAACGTCAAAATTCCATTTTAACCCACGGCGAAAATAGAGATGTGCTATTAGCGTGAAGTATCAGTGTATGTGTGTGTCTGTCTGTGTGAGTGGTATCATAACTTTTGAACGGATGAATCGATTTTGATGTGGTGGATTCATATCCGCGCAAGTTGCTGTCCAGCATCAATGACTGATTGCTGTTGGTAATGACCTACAATTTAACCTTTTCTTACCGTTTACGAGCTGTCTGTTAGAGAGGTAGATGGTCCATAACTTTCAGAGGAGTAGCTCGTGAAACAAAGTGGATCTAGCTTTATCTGTATTAGGTCTTCTACATAACAAATCTAGACCACAGTCTTGGGTTTTCATTGTTCCCATCTTCTTCTAGTTTGACTAGAAGACATCACTTTACTAAAAAATGTAGTCACAAAATGTAAAACGTCCTGGCGTTGTTGTCCCATCTTCTGCATTAAATACCTCACGCGTGCGTGTGTCTCTTTCTTTGTATGTCAATGTGTGCGTAAGTGCGCGTATGTGTGAGATAGAGAGGGAATAAAAAATGATAGATAGAGAAGGAGATAGAGATAGAAAGATAAAGAGTGAGATAGATATAGAAAGATGGAGAGATAGATAGAGATGGAAAGACGGAGAGAGAAAAATGAGTTAAAAAGATAGAAAGATAGAGATATAGAAATAGATAGAGTTATAGTGAAATAAGGTAAGGCTGTGGGAGTAGATATGATTACAGCTGATAACATCATGCTTGGTGATCATGTAATTTCGGACAGGACCGGCACAAAGTGGGCTGAAAATCGATCTTCATAGACATAGCAACTTGAATTCTTGAGGCTTGGTTTTTTTTATGGATATGGGTATTGTTGGTCGTTACTATAAGGCAATATCTCATTAAAGTCAATTTGGCATAAAAATGAGTCAGTAATATATTTTTTGCAAAATAATTGTATGAAGCTGGTATGAAAAATCCTTTTATTTTTTGACCTGCAAGGAAAACCGTAATATCCTTTCAGGTGTCTGTAGCTGTGATTATTTGTGATTTATTCGCATACTCAGTATAACGGTTACAGGTGCAGATTTTTTTTTAAAAAGGATTGAAAATTTAAAAATATTTATATTTAATTATGTGACTTATTTTAGTTCAAAAGGTACAACTATACAAATATAAGACCTTAAGTTTAATATTATTAGTATATTTATTTTTATTTAAGTCTACGAATTTTAGTTCCAAAGGACATTAAGCCGTAGTTTATCTTTATTATTATTAGTATTAAAGAGTACGGGTCAAAGAATCCCGAGGATCACTGCGACCTTGACAGATCTATTGTGATCGCGCCTCTTATTCATTAAGATTACATAAGTTCCGCCTTAGTTTAAGTTCGTTATCATATTGTAAGGAAAAATATTAAAAGGTTTTTAAAATTTAAAAAGTATTAATGTATTAAAATTTATCTAAATATGGAAAGTAGTGATATTTACACTCAATAATACTGTCGTTAGTTGTGAATCTAAAGAATAACGGTAATGAATGATTCAAATTTAAACCGATAGATTAACAAAATATTATTTAGATAAACAAAAAAATAATTCATATCTATAAGTGATTTTTCATTGTAATATTTCATACATCTAATGAAGCTAATTAAGCCCATTAACTTTCCTATTATGTCTTGCTGTGATTCTCAGAAACCATTTTAATACTATCATCTAATGAATCAATTAGTAAATATAAATATGATAATTGCTCTGTGATTCTAAATAAAGGTAAATAGGAAACATTACAATCATAACTGTTTGTGACCATCAATAAATAGAACCCAATATTACTTTTTAGTTCAGTTTATCGTAAACACTCGTGTACTTTACTTACCACATCTTTACTTTATTATCGCAAAATATTATACTGGAAAGTCTATCGTCCAACTTAGACCTGTTCATTGTCTTAAAAAGTGAAACTACTTCATTTAACCATGAAGTATTATTCGGGGCAGTTACAGCTCGACTCGGTCGACACCTTGCTGAAGAAGACCAGGTAACTCTCAAGGAATTCTGTAGAAAATTTACACGAGCTGTAAAACAAAAGGTGGCAGAAATCACACCGGATCTTTGAAACGTTCAGAAACCAGTATGAAAATTGGCTTCAAGCAAATGTTGATTGGCCAAGTTGTGTGAAAGACGATTCAAGTATCGAAGAAATAAGTGGTGGCCAGCAGCCAATGCCACGTCCAGTCTCTCCAGAACCGTCAACGTCAACATCCATCGGGACCGGTGCAATGATAATTAAAAGAACTAGAATAGCATTTGAAGACCTGGGAACTAAACAGAAAAAAAGAAGATCTGACGAACATAAAAACGAAGATCCAATTGAATTGGCTTCCTCGGCTGTATCATTGTTAAAAGAAAAAGATCATGAGGATGTCGCATCCGCTATCCAGCATATCCTTAAGAATTCAGAAGCAGCGGCAAAAATCAACGAGATGTTCAGAAAACCACTTCAAAAAGTTAAATTTACTCCAAAAAAGCACTTGGGTTACTTCGTTCCCTGAAACTGACTAAGTGGCAGTATATCACTTTACGAGAGACAGCTACAAGAGAAGGCGCCAAAGATGTTTATCCCTCCTACTACAAATTGCAACAAGCCAAACTTCAATGTTATCCACCGAAAGAATCAGTGACGATAACAGATTCATCGGCTAGGATAACTCTCCAAGAGTTACTCGATCTCACAGTGAAGAGGATCCTTGAAAATTTACCGAAAAAGGTTTCAGATAAGCATTTAAATTTACGTTCAAATGCGGATTTGATGGTGCATCCAACCAAAGCCGATATAAACAAAAACTTGAAGGGGAGCAAGATGACTCCAGTATTTTGATGACCTCCTTACTGTCTATTAAGCTTTCTGTTGGAGACGAAATTGTTTGGATGAATCCCAATCCGTGCTCACCCTTTTATTGTCGTCCAGTGCAGTTTGCTTTTGTGAAGGAGTGTGAGGCAGTCGTCGTCAAAAATAAAAAACAAATGGATGAAGAAATAAAGGAGCTTAGTATAACAGAGTCTATCAATAACAATGAAGTGAGTATAATCTGATGATGACAATGATTGATGCTAAAGTTTGTACATATCTTTGTAATGCTAGATCAAATTCGGCTTGCTAACTTTGCTTTGCTAAACCCACAAAAATGAACCGTTTGGATACTGTATCAACAAAGAATGTATTGTCTGACTTTTATGAATATGGATTGTCATCACTCCACGCCCGTATCAATTCAATGGAGTGTCTTTTACATATTTCTTACCGACTCGATTTCAAAAAGTGGGCTGCGAGAGGAAATGAGCATAAGGAAATGTTAGAAGCAAGAAAGAAGATTATACAGAACAAATTCAAGGATGAGCTCAATCTTTTGATTGACGTTGTTAAGCAGGGCTCAGACACGACCAATGACGGGAACACTGCAAGACGGTTTTTTGAGTTTCCCAATAAAACAGCAGCCATAACTGGTTTAGACGAGGAACTTGTGCGGAGATTTGCTGTAATATTGCAAGCTATAACTTCTGGGGAATAAATTGATGTCCCTAAATTTAAACATTTTGCCCGCAAGACATGTCGTCGACTGTCCATAAGTTGCTCATACATGGGGGAGACATAATTGCAAAAAATTACATTGTGCCAATCGGAAGTCTCTCAGAAGAATCGTCGGAGTCCCGCAACAAAGATTTCAGGAGGTTCCGGGAACATCATTCCCGAAATCTTTGTTGCGGGCAAAGCAAAAAGAGCAGACAAGCTTCTAATGAAGACATTCTAAGTATGCTTGTGCTATCTTCTGATCCTTTCATCAGTGCATAAAGACCCAAGTTTAATGCTAAGAAGAAGCAGGCATTTTTTAAAGAAACTTTAGACTTAATTAAATTATCGGAAACTCAGTTTGAGATTTTGGATGTGTCTGATATAGAGTCTGATTCCAAACATGAGTCTGACAATAATAGTGATACCAAACAGTAAAGTATTATTTAAAAACTACAGTTGTATTTTATTTACTTACTGTAGGCTTTCTAGCGTTTCGTATTATTTAATAATTATTGTTTTACAACATGCCTTTGTTAAATATTTATAATCATTTTTTTTGCAAATTGTCTTTATCATTACTAAATTGTTTGCAGATCAGGTTGCTTTTATATACTAATAGTAAGAAACTTAAGGTCTTATATTTGTATATCTTTTGAACTAAAATAAGTCAAATAATTAAATATTAATATTTTTAAATTTTTTATATTTAAAAAAAAATCTGCTCCTGAAAATTAAAAAAAAATAAATAAATCACAAATAGTCACTGCTACAGTTATCTGAAAGGATATTATGGTTTCCTTGCAGGTCAAAAAATAAACGGATTTTTCATATCAGCTTCATACAATTATTTTGTAAAAAAAAATTACTGACTCATTTTTATGCCAAATTGACTTTAATGAGATATTTCATTATAATAACCCGTGTAATAATAGTATTCCCCGTGTTGGTCCGGGCTCCTCTGTAGAATAGACCATCTGCCTTACTTGTCAGGCAGCTCGTAAAAGGCGAGCATAGGCTCACCGTCACTAACACCGTGATTATCATAAAAAAAAGACCAACAATACCCAAATCCATCAAAAAACCAAGCCTCAAGAATTCAAGTTGCTATGTCTATGAAGATCGATTTTCAGCCCACTGTGCGGCAGAGTTACCCAAAGACTGGCGGCTTAAGGTCATCGTGCCCTTGTATGTAGATTTTAAGTTTTTTTTGGTTTTGTAGTACCTATTAGAAAAAAAACGTTTGATACACTTGTACGTAAGAAAGTTTGGTTATTTTTCCAAGTTGTTGGATAGATGGATCCCTCCTTCATTTAGATTGTAAAATGTGTGTGCGGGTTCACGGCACGATAATAACTTGGTTTCATGTTGACATTGGCGTCGAGCAAGCTTGTGTATTGCTTGTTCATTTTGTATTTGGACAAATGCCTCCAAATATTATGATCAATGAACGTGGGAATGCGTATGAGTGATTACACTAAGTGGTGAACCTGGTTTATGCAGATGATGCTGTACATTTAGGTTCTACGCAGTGAGCAGGGTACAGTGTGAGAGGAGCGCTGGCAAAAAATAATAACTGCAAAGCAAGGTTTCGAGCAGGGTGCTTGACACTTTTTTCATAATTATTTGCTTATCCCAACATTTTTTTAGGAAGCGAGAGTAGGTGTGTCAGAAAGAGCACGAAAGTAGGATGAATGCGGTCGAAATGAGGACGCTATGTAAAATCTGTGGTGTTGCGCTCGCTGACCGCATTCAAAATAGTGAAATCCAAGAAAAAGGGGAATTGAAAGAAGTGATGGTTTAAATCTAAGGAAAAATATACTCCGTTAGTTCGGTCATGTGAAAAGAAAGACAGATGAAAGATTGATACAGCAGTTACAATGCCAATGTAGATAGATATAGGTACCCTGGGAGACCTAGGTTGCTATTTCACGACCGAATCGTATTATCTACAGGTGGCATTGAGTCCGAAACCCGCGGGTTTGTTTGAAGAAAAGATGGAGGGGCTAGGCAGGTTTGCAAGGTCGAGACCTAGGTAGAAACCTGTGTGTTCGTATAAAAAGCGTTTTGGATCTGGAATCGAAACTAGGCAGGTCCGCAAAAAACGTGATGTTTGACATTAATGCTCTTTGCATACCATGTAAGGGACTTGACGTAACGATGTTATATGTATGTATGTAAACCAAAGATGAATGATAATTGATTCTTTATACAAACTTGCACTTGGCCCTGTTAGGTGGGAAAATTATTTTTTTTTAAATAAAATATCCTGGTTTTGTTGAATCTTTAAGTAAATTTTAATGTAATTTAGTGAAAGCATAATAGACGAATTAACTTTCATATTAATAATATTTATAGTAAAATTAGATTACGCGATTTGAGTGGTAGCATAAATTACATTTTGACTTTTTTCCATCCCCCAAAGGAACCCCTTTCGTAAGCGGGAAATAATTTTACTTTGATTGAAACTTTAAGCTAAATTGCATATTTACGAAGCCTATAGGTTATATGCAATGGTTGACAGCTAATTCGTGTGTCAGGAGAATGTTCATTCTGTAGTTATACCAAACAAATATGGCATAATAAGAATTTAAACTTGCATTGAATAATAGATAATTTTGAAGTCCCTGTT
>NJDC01003089.1:68119-83908 GCA_002245475.1 Calephelis virginiensis
CCACACTAAAATAAATTAAAATAAACGGTAAAAGGTATGTCAATTTTAAATAAGCAGTAAGCAGACAACACAATAATAATAATAATACTGAGTTATTATTTATTGAATTTATAGGAAAAATTATGTTACATGTATTATTAGATTAAAATACTAGAAAACATTTAAAAGGGGTGATGTATTAAGTTCCATCTGATCATTTAATAATTTTGGATTGTTTTTTCTTTTATTAATTTCTAAGGCCTCTAAAGCGTTAAGCCTCCTACCCTTATTACAGTAATGTAAGACTGAAAATTTTTTTGTTGGATTGAAAGTCTGACCTTCGTCCCTCAGATGTTTACCAAATGTAGATTCTCCTTTACCGGAACGCCAAGTTCTCATGTGTTCTTTAACTCTTATTTAAAATGACCTTCCAGTTTGTCCAACATACTCAGCATTACATTCCTCACATTCCAATCTATAAACACCACTATGCGCCATTTTTGATATCTTTGTTTTGTTATTGAAGAGAAGGTGTTTTAAAGATCCAGACGTGTAAAATATCGGATTACAATCTTTTATCATCCTGGCTGCTTTGTAGGATATGTTACCCAGAAAAGGCAGTCGCCAGTCTGGCATCCAACTCGTGATCCAACTAATGAATATAATCGCCAAGTTAGGAATACTTTGATTACGTGTAACAGTATTTTTACATCTGCAGACGTATTACTGCAATTGACATGTTTTTTAATATTTTCTAAAATGGTACTTTTTTTCACCATTAAGTGGTGAAATAATCTATAGCTGGCAACTCCGTTGTATAACGTATCAAAGTTCTTTGTATCTACCCATTATAAATGAATTTATATTTACACATCAAAAATAATATTGCTGTGTAGTTTAAGTTTTAGCCCTGATGATGTTGTATAAGCGAAACCGGTAGGCTACTAATTACAAAGTAATAAATTATAAGTGATAAGTAAAACAGTACAAGTGTTTCTTTCTTTTAAAAATATGAAGATTTGATTACTTTTAAATAGACGTTTTTTTATTATAGACTTAGGCTGGATTTCACAATCGAATTTTAATGTGATGAAAGTAAAAATATGTTGAGATTATTGCCAAGAGCGTCAATCATGTCAATTATAGTTTATAAAATTTCGTTGCTGAAAACTAAACTAAACTATTTTAAATAGTAAGCAGATACGTAAAAAATGAGAATTTTGTCAATATTAATTTTAATTGCAGTAACTTGTCAACGGAATCATAACCGATACACAGAACTTAGTTTTACTAAACTTGGTTTTCAATTCAATGGTCGGTAAAATCAGCCTTTATTGGGCAACAAAACAGTGCTATCTTCTGATTACTACAAAATTGTAAACTGATATTATACATCATAATATTGTTCGGTCGGTTCATAAATATATACTGCATTGCATTAATTAGTGCTGTAATATTTTTAACAAATCATCAATAAAACAAAATGATTTTGCAAGTCATAAAATTGTTTGCTCAATTCTGACAATAACATTTTTTAATTATCTGCAGTAGCAAGTCTCTCTGGCACAAGTATTTTTAACTAAAACTGAAATACTAACTTTATCTTAAAATTTAAAATATATTTAATAGTGATGCAAAACCTCCAACATTACCTTACTGGAAATAGCTACCATACAATTTTGTAAATAGGCCGAGACGTCCGTCTCGTACAGCTGCCAATGCACAAATGAGTAATGCTCGATTGTGTGGACGGTAGTTCAATCATAGAGGCGATCATCGCTCATTCTATAACGGGCCATCATGGCCCATTGTGAAGAGGGGGCGTAATATATTAGCCGAAGTAGCATTCTTTCTAACGGTAAAACAATCGCTGGATTCCCACCCGCATTATTATATAACCCAAACAGACATTATTTTCATATATAGCTTCCGGTTCCGATCAAGTATTTCATTACGGAAATTTAGAGCAGGGTAGTAATACACTGTTAGATAATAATTCGTCGAACGGCCTTACGCTGCATCTTCACAATGGACCATTATGGCTCATGACAGACGTTCACGAGAGGGCGTAATCGCCTGTGAGTGGCCGCTCATGCATTGTAATCGAGCGTGATCGCCGGTGTGTCGGTTTTTCGGACAATCATCCAAGGAAATTCGGGCCATGATCGACGGCGCGTCCACACGATCGTTGATCACTCGGTTTGCATTTGTCAGTAGTGTAATATTGAGACTATTGCATTAAATCTTTTTAATGTTCTGAATTTTTTATTCAGATATTTATAATATCGTTTACAACAAGTGCTACAATTGTCACAATTCCTATATTTTCAAAAGTGTTAAGTAGACGTTTACGAAGTGTAGTTTTTTCGGTCAACTTAGTAATATTTACCTGATCTACATTGTTAAAAGAGGTTAAAATTTATTTCATGATTTTTTTTTTACAGATAAATCTAATAATAATTTGTTCATCTCGACACTCTAAAACACGGGCCTTGTAGATCTGTGATTACATATTCACGGTGAGACTAATTAATTCACCCGGGCTAATTATAATACAAAAAGGTCTAGGATTGTTTCCTTAATTTTAGTAGATATGCCTTTTCAAATAAAAAAGTTTTTAAAATCCATTAAAATGACGGAGAAATCATGTTATACCTACATAAATATATATAGGAGTAGTATCTGCAGCCTCTTCCTTTTTTGTCAGTTAAAAACTAATGTAAGCTAGTCGAACCGGAGCATATTGGAATATAATATTATTGATAGGCTATGTATGATAGAGTTCAGGGTTTCGGCTTTTTGCGTGTTATCATGATTATGAACAAAATATTATTATGAAACATTACAGCATAGTAATGTATTTATACATAAAATCCTATAAATAAAATATAACTTAACAACGACTTTTATTAAAAATTGACAGTCTAAATTTAACATTCCATTTTCAGTATTATATTGTTAATTCAACATTCAATCAGCATTATATTGTTAGAAACGCAGCTTATATTAGACCTTGATAGATGACACATTCGAAAATACAGAGATGTCACTTTTATCAATTAAAGCGTTATATTGTGGTTTGTAATTCGTAACAATATTTCACAAAATGTCAAGTAACAACACAATTAAGATTTGTAAAGAATGGAAAAAGGTCAAAAGACATGTAAAACACAAGGCATTCAAAATGCAAATTTGTTTGCAATTTCAAAAACTTCAATCTTATTATTTGTTTTTTACATGTTGTGTCATGTGTAAACTTAAAGTTCTTCGGTAGCAACCAATGTGACCAAAAGCCATCTTCTTTGTATTAAACAGTTGCAGCCAGATTGCGGATGTATGCTTAGAATTGAAGTTACGGTTATGTCTTTCAAGCGCAATTGTAGGCGGGCTTCATTCAATTCCTAACTAACATTCAGTAAACGACATCAGTTCCAGTATGTTACTTAAAATATCATCGTCCTCAAATTCTAAAGTCTCAGAAAACCGAATTGAGGATGGTAATTCAAGCTAGTATTGATTTTGCAACTATTAGTTTCAAGTAGACGTTTTCTTTGTTTTAGACTTAGGCTGAATTTCAGTATCGAATTTAAAAGTAATCAACGTAAAAACGCGTTTAGACAATGGTCAAGAGAGTCAAAAATAATTGTTGAAAGTGTGTCGAAAGTGATACAAAAGCTCAAATATGTATTATCCTACTGGAAATGGCTACCATACAATTTTGAAAATAAATTTAATTAGGTTGAGACGTCCGTCTCGTACGGCTGCCAATGCACAAATGAGTCAAGCTCGATTGTGTGGATCATATTGTGTCGATCATAGAGGCGATCATGGCATATTCTGTCATGGGACATCATGGCCTATTGTGAAGAGGCGGGGGTAGATGAAGGAACTATAATTGTTCTCAGTTTACTGTGCTAGGTATATACGTCTGTTTGTGATACATAAGTTTAAGTTTCTTTTCTAAATTTATAATATTAGATTGACTTACTTCTTTCGCTGATATTCTCTTTTGGGCATCGTAAAGTATAAAGGACTTAATAAGATGGACAGCATCTGATTCGACACCTGGTAAGAGATCGGTCCAAGGAATAGGCGGTGATTCAGGAAATGAGATTTTATGATAATCCGGTAGTTCAGAGTGTTTTGGCCATGACTCTTCTGTAGGTGTTCCAAGACTTTGTAATACAATCGCCAGCTGTTCTATATCCGATTCGCCCTGAAAAAAATGTAACTTAATGTAATTACAAGTTTATAATATTCGATTCCTATTTTATGTTAGTTTGCAATTCTAAGACAGTTGTCTAAGGTTCTTTTCTTAAAAAAAGAAAAAAATGGGAAAATTTAAAAACAGCTTTGGTCCATGCAAACTGTTACTTGCTGTCAAGCTCTATACAAACTTTAAAGGGTTGGCTAGTATTTAAGGCCCCATACTTAGTCAGCTAGAAGAGCCAATCAGCGCACTCCCCCGTTCCACGATTACTATGAAATATTGCGCTCTAAAGTAAATGTCTTAAGCGCCAAATCACTTTTTTTGACACTATAAAAGTAATTTGAAAAAAAAATATATAAAAACTGAAACAGTTATCTTTTAGGTATAATACTTATCTATGTTTATGTTAAATCTGGTGTCGATATTTTCATAATTTTAGTAGACAGTTGGATTTTGCTTTCAAAAAAGGGTTAACTTTTTGATTTTTTTCTATCGAGCAAAGTGAAATGAATCGTGTTTTGGAAACACTAGTCTTATAAAGCATATTAATTTTAATCTTGTGTATTTTTGTCGCCAAGATCCATAATTGCTTTGTATGAAAAAAACAGTATATTGCTGACGTATTTTAGCATACATGGCCCCTTAAATAAATTAAAAATTTTGTATTGACCGAGCGAGCTAAGCCAGTGATGGTCTCTGACCCCATCTGAACACAGAGGTTCGGATGGGGTTGCAGTTGTATGTTTGTTCGACGATAACTTGAGTTGTTTTTATACAATCTTCATCAAATTTGGTAAGTAAATATCTATATTATGTGATGTATTGTGTTGATGTAGAGACGCTTAGAAAAAATGTGCCCACGTATTCCAGATCATAATATCTCGTTTCTCACTGTAATAGTGAAATTATTTAATCCGGTTTTTGTGACCATTTATTTATTACATTTTTATTTTGTGATGCGGTAAGCATGATTGGAAAATCAACTGCATGTTTGAACTCACTGCAGCAAACAAAAGTTGTATATTTACGCACTAATCCAAAGACACAAATACGATTGCTTTGCTTTGATAACATAAATACACGTATCAAAGAAATCGTGAATGGTGGAATATTGGTATCATTTAAGTATCTAGTGGCTCCTCACTAAGTCTCAGTTCGGGCGAAAACTAACTAGTAGAGTTTTAATGGAGGTATTATAAATGACACCTTACCGCGAATAATGGTTTTTTTGTGATCATTTCTGAAATAATGCAGCCAATAGCCCAAAGGTCTACTTTTTCAGTATAAAACCTTGCGCCATATAACAATTCAGGCGCACGATACCACCTGAAACCATTTCAATATATAATTAGAATAATTCAACAATAGGTATCATCGTTCATAGAACAAGACAGCTCGAAAATTTTTATTTAGCTATTCAGTAGATAAAATGCGATAAGGTCCATTATCCTAACATCAAAGACAAGAATTTAAGGCGAACTCCGGTGACGCAATCTTCGATTTCTGTATACCTACTACTGTAGTACCTACACATAGGCGTCCGCGTCGCCAGGATTATCTTCAGGGAGGTGCATCTCCATCTATACATACTGTTAACTAATAGCAAGTTCAGTCATGTAATTTTTTCTATCTATTTTCTTTCCGGACATGGGGGTGCAGTTGGACCCTCTTGCAATCTGCTGCCGGCGCCCATGTACCTACAGTAAGTCTATTGGCAATTTGATGATCTATTGGGCTTTAAAATACTTGACCTCAAGCGTCATTTCAGAGGTTGAATTTATTTTGTGTTGCTCCCGGCCCTTGATTAGAGTGTAAAGTTTGAATTCAATCCTACATTTTAAAGTGGTCGAAAAACTCTTTCTAAGATTCTGTTTGGTACGTAGGCTCATCTGTCAGTAGATCCTTCTGTCAAAAATTACAGCTCCCTGCCGCAGTCCCGTCGTGACGACGGCCTATGCAACTAGACCGAAATATCGACACATAAAATAAAAACATATAGTAAATAATTAAAAATGTTAATAATACGCGACGATGTAAGTTTAAAATCATCAGGAACACCAACAAAGTCAATAAAGTCATCTTAATAAAAAAAAGACACGAGATGTTTATTATTAGGTAGGTACATTGACGTATTTCATTTACTCACCGTGTCGCTACTTGGTGAGAATAAGGCCTGCCACCATCAGGCCAGAACAACCGCGCAAGCCCCAAATCAGCTATTTTCAGAATTCCTTCATGATTTATCAAAAGATTTGCTGGCTTCAAGTCCTAAAAACTATTTAATGAACAGTAGGTATCAGCAGAAGTTGCCCATGCCACGTAATAAAATTCACAAGTTTTTATTAAATTCTAGTTTAAATTTATTGTTTCTCAGTAAATATTAGTAGGTTAATTAGTTATTATTTAATCAATACACTCTCATCATCCGTACACTATTATGCCCTTAGGCCCATATATGCCCATTGGTTCGTTTTTGTCTTATAAGAAAGGGTTTAGTAGTACATAGTCATATTTTTTATAAGTAACAAATAGTACAGTCGTTATAGGACCATTTTATATAAAAAAAATACTTTCTACCATTTGCGACTATTAGTTTATCTGTTTGTAAACGGTAATTTGAAACACTTCAAGTAAAGACTTGTTTTATGAGCAATAATTACGTATAGTGTCTAAAAAAACCTACTTAAGTAAATATATTTTTATA
This sequence comes from Calephelis virginiensis, assembly GCA_002245475.1. Taxonomy (NCBI): domain Eukaryota; kingdom Metazoa; phylum Arthropoda; class Insecta; order Lepidoptera; family Riodinidae; genus Calephelis; species Calephelis virginiensis. The sequence goes on from NJDC01003089.1 coordinate 75,013, forward strand.
TACTTATTTATTTTTTTGTTACAAAGCTGTACTTAGCTGAAACTTAAATGATCAACCTTTAAAACCATTATATTTTTTTACAAAAGTAGATCCAATCACACTAGGTATAAAAATATATTTTATTGGGTTGGTATCGTTACCAACCCAATAAAAAATATTTTTTAAATTGGGAAAATGACTGAAATTTATGGTAAGTATGTAACTGCCAGATCGAATAGTCGAGCACTAGATACGAATGGAATCGTTGATTTACTTGACATCGTTGACATGACATTGCTTTTGACAATGAGGAGGAGGGTGCTAATGTTGTTTATATTGTTCCCCCTAGCAACGGTAACAAGTCTGAAGGTGACTGGCGATGAAGATTTGTTAAACTTTGACCAATTATTACGAAACAAATTGTTAGCACCAGCTGAGCTCACGCTAAGGCGAACTCAAGATGATGATGACGACAAAAAATTCTTGGCGCGCCATTAACAGCCCGGCCTACATTATTATCTATAAAGACAGCGAGGCGAAAGTGGGTAAAGAGAGAATTGCCTCAAAATGGCTGGGAGTGGTTTCCACCTCTATCCAGGTCCGTGTTATCTGTTGATAGTGGTCCTGACCCTATTATATCTTTTGTATTATTTTTTAAACACAATGTTATCGTGCAAGACTTAAAACAATCAGTTATTTGTGCATCTCAACAGGGAATTTGAGCTTCACCTTATAATATATATTAAAAATAATTTAGAGCATATATGGGTGTCAATGGCGAAGTATTTCTAACCTTCAGGAACGGTTTTTTCCGTCAACTACCTACTACTTAAAATAAAAGTGGCAAAAACATCACAAGGGTGCCCTCGGCCGGCGACCTATAGTCCACGTGATCTGTCGAAGTTGTGTGAACATTCTTATTCTTTGTAATCCAGTTAAAAAAAGTTAAACGATACTCTCTATCTACCCCGTTAGGGACTTGGGCGTGAAGATATGTATGTATAAAAAAAAATAATGAAATTACCCTATGCATAACGTAATGTGCATGCATGTACCGTGTCCCCTTCAGCATCATCTGCGCGTACGACTTGATTGTCGGCAGAGTGAGGGCCTCCTGATTGTGGTGCAACATGTCCCACAAGCCCGAGCACATGTATTCTAGAACCAATACCAGACTCATGCCGCGAGGAAACATATCGTACATTTTTATAACCTGCAAATTATACAAGAAAACAAATTACTCCTTACTACTTAATATATTATTTATGTACATGATTCTAGCAGTTTTCCACAGATGCACGGTCATCGCCATCTTTTCTCTACTTCAAAGAGTATATAAATACTACGTAATAATAGCAATTCTGAATTTTGTAGGAAGTTTGCCTTAAGTGACACAAGACACTTGACATGACATGGTGAAAAGGTGAAAATAACCCATACAATTTGAAAATAAGTCTAAAGGCATTCAGATTCAAGGCTACTAGTGTCATATAATTTAGGTGAATAAAAAACATAGCAAACTTAATCCTTTTATTTTTTTTATATGAAAGTTACGCTTAGCTGCTGTAGGTACTGCTTCTTCCTTTATTTTTTGTGTAGGTACTTAACAAAAACTGTGCTTCTTCCGGATAATCTAGCTTTCTGCTAGGGATGTAACCACTCAACATATGTTGTAAAATCATTTTACTGCAAGACCTGGGTGGCTCCAAGACACACACATTTAAAAAAGACCATTCTAAGTGCCTGTAAAAATCTTGTCCGATTGGTAGTATTTGCTTTAGAAAAAAAAAGCCTAAATCACAAGTATATGTTAAATATTTTTTTTTACTACTAGCATTTTGCAGTAACGCTCGGCAAGTTTCGTAATTTGATCAGTTTGGTAGGTATTGAATAAGTTTCTGATATTTTCCAGAAACATTATATACATTTTTAAGTGCGTAAAAGCACGTGGCTCTCCTGATGGTACGATGCAACCGTCCCTATAGACACCACAAATATTATTGGCGCGCCGCAATTTCAGGCAACATGAGCAAATCTTTCCTCCGGCAAGCTCCTTCAGAACACTTAGCGATGACTGACTACAGTTGCCAGTTGTTGGAATAACAAAATATCATATCTTATTAGATTACTGTCATGTATGACATTGACATTGTCATGTCTATTTTTTGTTTACATATTATCAAAAGTTTTACATTTTGTGTATGTTGTGTGACAGCTGAATACTTATCTTAAAACATGAGAAAACGAAACAAATTGTCCCGAAACTTAAACTGGAAACATACTATCGGACGCGGATGACAGTCGTGACTTAGGGGGTATCTAGGTAATGAAAGTACACTGAGCCGTGCAAACTATCGAAAGTAAGTTGCTGACGTGACCTTGAGCGTTCGGAAGTCCGAAAGATATCTAGCGCGCTGGATGTTTAAGTTAACATATTTGATATTTTCCATCGTCGGCGCTTGGTAAAACTTATTCATATATTCGGTTATATCGTTACGGTGCGGTTATACGGTTCCCTCTGAACACGTAGTCCGACTGCTTCGTCCGACTAGTCGGACCACGTGAACTTTTTTTCCTGTTGGTTCGAAAAAGAAATCGGACTATGAAGTCTTACAGTTCTTAAGATAACATGGTCCGACTCACTCACGGCACATTTAACCGCCCAACCTATTTTATTACCTCAACACTTTTTAATTGCAGTTCTTCAATTTAAAAGTTCAACCGAGTACTACTGAGAGAAAAATACGTAAAGTTCAATTTTCTTATACATACATATCTTCACGCCAAGTCCCTTACGGGGTAGGCAGAGAGTATAGAATGCCAGACCTCACGATCCTGACAACTTTCTTATATTTTTCTACAAATTACAAATTTCGACTATAGTTAATCTGTAGGATAGGTATGTTTGAACTTTACATATTTTTTCCTGAAAGTTAAACTAAGAGAAGGTCGATTTCACGGTCGGTCGAAACAATGAGCTCTTTTATTAAATTTATTTGTTGTTAATTATTGTTGTTGATATATTCAAGTCAACATCTAAAGTTATTACTATAAATTTACTTAACTTTTCCCTATTTTTCCATGCCAAGCATTCTAGAAAATAATCAACAGGTATTTCATGATCCAAGAGCAACGCATTGGTAGTTAATATGAAATTGTCATGAGAAATAGTTTCCTTGGGTCGTTTTTGTTGCATATCACATTGCATACCACACTTGATTTTTATCAACTTCAATTTCGAGTCGATTTCTAGCACTGTTAACAGTTTAAATAAATTTTTAAATTTAAATAAGGTTTTTTCATAGACTATTTGGTTAAGTTTTGAGTGCCACCCTTCAAGGCTATTTGTCGCACGAATTTTTTACTGAAAATAGACCATTTAGTCCTGAAATTCTCATTCTTTAACCACTATCGTTCTACGTACCTACTTCTTAAATTTTGCCATACTTGGAACATCAACCGGAATCTCGTCTCATATGTATGCCCAACCTTATATGCATGTCTTTGATTAAATTAGATGGCAAAAAAGGTAACATCATTGTCAAAGCTACAATTCTTTTATTGCTTAGTGGTTTGGTGACTTCATAATTTGTAGCTTTTTTCCACACTGCCCTTGCGAAGTGATAGAAGCAACTTTTGATTACAGCTTATGGAAACACTTCTTATACTTCACGCCTTTTTTGAAGTTGCTTCATAATCAGTCATGTCAGTCATTTAACATTATCATGTAACTTTCTGTGGTTTTGTTGTTGAAAACATAAATGACTGGGATTTATATTCAAAACAGTAGAACTGGGACTAGCAACGGCATGTATAGTAAACTATTGTTCAAATGGTGATGGGCAACTGTGAAAAGTGTCGTCACCTAACACCAACAAGAAAAAAGTTCACATGACCGATTAGTCGGACGAAGCGGAATTGCGATTCCTTGCAGTACGATTAATCGAACCAACGGGAAAAAAATTCACGTGGTCCGATTAGTCGAACGAAGCAGTCGGACCACATGTTCAGAGGGATACGGTTTCGCTTATACAGCATCATCAGGGTATGATAAATTGTAAGTAATACGTAAAAAAGTACAAGTGTTTTTTCATTAAAAAATATGTTTATGTTAACCGTAAGAGTCGGCAGACGGAATGTCTACACTTATCAGTCGCGGCTGATAGTTTGTTTCCAACTTGATGACCTGAAGAGCCCAAAACAAAAACGAAGTGTATGATAACGAGAAAATGTAAAAAGAGTTTGGACTAACATATTTACACCGAAGTAATTGTAGAGCTTTGATCTCACGCATAACATTAACTGGAATGCCGTCTTCAAGATTTTTTATCAAAATTTTTTTCAAAGCAACTTCCCTTCCTGTTGGCAGATGTCTGGCTTTGAACACGAGGCCATGTGCACCTTCTCCGATCCTGCCAACTACCGAATAACTTGTTGTATCGCCGCTCATATTGTAAAACTTGTTAAAATGTGTACAAGATAAGTTATGGAATCAATCAATGTTACGTTGCTATGGGATACAAAGTATAAACATAAACAATCACTGAAACGCACAGATAATCAAGTACCTACCTACTTTGATACAATGTTTGATACTGATAATTAAAGCAATTCGTTCAAAATTACTTATTCTCTAACCATTTCAAAATATCAAAAATGCACAACGTTAATATTCAAGTTGTCACTTCTGCCGGCACTCCCGGAGTGCAAACCGTCTTTCATTTTGTATTAAAGTTAACTTATGTGCTTAGACATGTTTGATGAAAATCGGTTGACTAATACTCGTAATCTTTTACTTTTTGTTGATAAATAGGCAACGCACTAAAACAAAAATATAAAATAACCAGATATTATATTAAGTGATCAGCTTGTTGCTCAAGTGGAAAGTGTGCACCCCTATTACTCTAATGATCATCCACAAGCAAGGAATATAAATACTCTTTAACAAGAGTCCACAAGGCTTGGCTCAATCTGTGCTTGGGTCTGATTATTGACTGGAACATACGTAGATGTCTGTATTGCTGGAGTTGGAGTTTATAAAACTTATTACAGTACATATGTACCTATTTCTATGTATTAGCAGAGATTAAGTATTTGGTGTTATTATCGTTGATTAATACACTTACCACAAGAATACCTTATCCTATTTTAATATTATAAATGTGCAAGTTTGTAAGTTTGTTTGTTTGTTGCCTCTTCACGCAAAAACTGCTAAACCGATTTTTATGAAATTTGGCACACATAGAGGGTAACTTGGATTAACATACTTATAGGATAGTTTTTATCCTGAAAAAATGTTTCTGTAAGAACATTAATTAACCACGCGGGCAACAACTAGTAATATACGGGCTTTCTCAAATTAGTTAACGATATTTTAACCACGGGCTCGGAATTGTTTAAAAGAGTATGTTCCACTGCTAAGTCTATGTACTTGAAAACATTATTATAAGATCCGATAGCAAAATCAAGGCCACGTGGAATATTATAAATACGGAAACCGGTAAATGTCAAATTATTAATGACGAATTTAAGTTGAATATAAGATGGCTGTAGTATTAAAGAGGATGTGAAAATAGCAAAAGGGTTTGAAAAATTCTTCACACAAATTCCAATTGAAACAACTAAAACTCTTTGCTCGTCTTCTATTATTTTCGAATCAATATTGAAGCAATCTGTAACTGAATCTATCAAAGCTTTCGAATTTACCTATGTATTATTATATATTTAACATACATACGAAATCCGCAATTAAAGCTATTAAATCACTACAAACTAAGAAAACGTCAGACTTGTGGGGATATTCTGTTAAAACGTTTGCGTCAATAGTTTATGGCATTGCAACACATTTGGCCATTATGTTTACTGCTGCATATCGAATGGTGTCTTTCCTGATCTAATGAAACAAAGCAAGGTAGTGCCTTTATTTAAATTGGGTAACACTTTTGACCCAACAAATTTTCGACCTATTTCAGTTTTGCCTACACTTAGTAAAATATTTGAAAAATTAATACTAAATCAGATGTTAAATTACTTTAACGTAAACAAATTGTTACATAATAAACAGTTTGGATTTACCAAAGGTGAGTAACCGTAGATGCAGGGGTGACATTATTAAAAAACGTATTTGAAGCCTGGGAGAACTCGCATGATGCATTAGGTGTATTCTGTGATCTCTCTAAGTCTTTCGACTGTGTTCATCATGGTAATTTGATCAGGAAATTACGCTATTACGGAATTAAGAACAAAGCTCTTGATGTCAGCATCTCATACTTGAACAATAGAGTTCAGAGGGTTAAAATAAATGGTACAACTTCTTCGGGTTCTGCGGTTACGATTGGCGTACCGCAGGGCTCTATTCTTGGTCCATTTCTGTTTCTTGTATATATAAATGACTTACCTTATTACATAAGGGATACCCACGATATTGTTTTGTGCGCAGATGACACTTTACTTATATTTAAAGTGAAAAGGCAATTAGGTAAGTATGACGAAGTAAACAATGCGATATCAAAAGTTGTACATTGGTTCACAGTCAACAATCTTCTTATAAATGGTAATAAGACGAAATGTATTAGATTTTCAATGCCCAATGTTAGGCTAGTAAATTCCAATGTACAACTAAATGGATCTAAACTGGATTTGGTTGAATCCACTGTCTTTTTAGGGATCACACTTAGTTCAGCAGCATTTGCAGTAAAAAAATAACAACATTAACAGATGTTGAAACGGCCCGAATAGTATATTTTAGCTATTTTCATAGTTTGATGTTTTATGGGAAACTTCTTTGGGGGAAATTCTGCAGATATAAATACTATATTTGTATTACAGAAAAGAGCTATCAGAGCTATTTATAATCTTAAAGTAAGGGATTCCCTCCGAGAAAAAATCAAAGGTCAACGAACTCTCAACAGCAGCTGATTGTCTCAAGGCTGTCGCGTTACAATTTACCTAGCTATTTCATGTTTATTTGTACGTACAGGCTACTGTTATGTAACATTCAAAGACTACAAAACATTATTATCTGTTAAATTGCTAAAAAACCTTTATGAAGCCTTTATGTTTTTGTTTTATTGAAATTTTAATCAGTTAAAAAACTTTATATATAACACAGTACAAATATCTAGGTCCGGTATTGTATTTTTTAATTTGTTAAGTAGTACTACCCTAGGTAATAATTAGTTAGCCGAGAAAGTAGCAGCTGTTGCTAAGTCATAAAAATCATTTAGTTGTAAATTCTGATCAACTTGAACTGATGAAGCTTTGTTCGTCGAATTCCCGCCCTGTCCCCCGCTCCTTACAAATTATTATTTCTAATACAGTCATTTTTCAAATCAGTTGATGTTTGATCGCGTTTGGGGTGTGTTAGGGTTTTTGTTTGTGTTTACGTTTATTTTTCGCGAAGTGTTCATGAGTACCTTTCCAATTATAAAAATTGAATAGGGGGTGGCTAGTGTGATCACCTGACCAGACCTGAGGCCTCCCGACTTCTTCATATGGGTAGGGTCGAAGATTTGACTGACGTTGAAAGTGTACCTTACAATTGAACTGACCTTGCCTTAAAAAGTTATAGGAAAATAGGAATTTGTTAACAATACTTAAAGACACATCAACAACCGTGCTAGTTGTGCATTGAGTACAATGATGGATATTTGTGATGTAAAGAATATTCGCATTCCCGAATATTCACATTTTTTGACATATTCGTATTCGCAAATATCTGCGAAGGTTTTGCGAATATGAAAATCAGAAACAAAAGCAACTTGAAATAATAGTAAGTTGATAAAACTAAATTCATTCATTTTTATGTTTTTCATACAAGAAAAAGTAAATTAACCTTGTAATAAATCACATTATCAGTCTTTACTTTATCATTTGGGTTGCTATTTTTATTAACACATTTTTGATTTTACTTTACTTTGGGTAATGAAGTTGAAAAATTAAGTTTTCTTTGGTCTTTTTTTAAACACAAACTATATAATGCAATGTGTGTAAATAAACAAAAACATTTTTTATAATAACTTCTTATCAATTGTAAACAGGTAATCACACTCTCACCTCAAAATTCACTTGTGAAAAGACCGGTGCGAGCGGGATGACACTTAGGTCGGTAGATTTCGTTCGTATCAATTGAGCAAACTACAAATGGAACGCACCTCTTTGAAACTGTCAACAAGCCATAGACTATTGGCTAAGTTTGGGAACAAAAACCGAATATTCGCATTCGCATTCGCGAATGTCGGTAACAAATATTCGCATTCGCGTCCGCGAATGTTTAAAAATGACATTTGTTACATCACTAGTGGATATGTTTAAATGTGGATGTAAATAGTGTGAATAGGTAGGTAGGTTCGTAAATTATTTTTGTAGTTAGTAAGCCTGATTCTTATCTTTACCACACGCCTACATTTACTAAATTTTTATGATCAGTCGGTTGAAAACCTGTCATTGGGATAGGTAGGACACGCAATAAATGTAACACACACATACCTACCTACCGTATCTCGGTGAGTGTCGTCGCGCGGGTGACGGGTCATTGAACTTGTGTAATTGAATATAAAATATTAAAATTGCTGTAGTTGATTTATTTCGATTCTGATTTTTTTATTTTTTTTTTCCGATTTAGTTAAGTATGTCACTCAGAATGTCCAGGTACAATTTCGTGCACTAATTTGAAAAAACTTTATAAATAACTCTGTGGTAAAATCAGTTCGTGTAATTTAGTCAGACTTTATTTTATCTATACCTACTTACTCTATAATGTACTAATAATAATTAGTAAAGATTTGAATGTTTGTTTGTATTAGATAAGCTTCGAATTGCTGCTACTGAACCGATTAGAAAATTCTTTCACCAACAGATGCCGACATTATCCCTGATGGACATGGGCATATACCTAGGTATTTATAACAAAAAAATA
>NJDC01003089.1:92942-108283 GCA_002245475.1 Calephelis virginiensis
TAAACTTCAAGAAATTAAAACTAAAGACGTATTGAAGGACTCAAATAAGCTTTGTCTTAATGAAGGAAATGACTTTTAAAAAGGGGAAGACAATATGTTAAGAAACTGAACAAATGGATTTAAAATTTTAATATGAAAAAGAATTTATTATTATGGAAGACGTGGCAGCATGGCCCAAAGGTCTTAGCCGGCCCCAGAAAGGGGCAAATTAACTTTAAAAAAAAATAAAATAAAAAAATAATGAATTTATCTGACATTTCTAAAATATTTACTTTGTGATTTTCTTCTATTTACGTTTACAATTAAACTATTAAAAAATATCTAAAACTTGTAGTAAGCCGTTATTTTGGTCACCTTTAATATTCAATAAATAGAACAAAAAAGGGTTATTGTGATTAGATAAGGAGGAAAAATGTTGTTGCTTTCATTAAATAAGTAGTCGCAAAATTAGGTAAACATGTCGGTTGTGCGCACTTGTCCTGGCTTATATTGTGGGCGAACTGAATTAGAAGATGGGGCTTGGGGTGAATGTGGTGCTTGCCCGCGTGGTTACCGCACTAATGCGACCAGTTACTGTGTGGAGTGCACTGATGAGCCGGCACTGTATGATTGGCAGTATCTGGGGTTCATGGTACTGCTTCCATTTGTTTTACACTGGTTTTTTATAGACATGGTATCAACAGGAAAAAGGTATATAATTCTTGTACTCATTTTCTATATTTTAGACAAAACCTACTTATTATAATATATAATTATTTTATATAATCAAATTTTGTACAAGTTGTATTGGTATTTGGTACTGTCATATAATGTGCTATCTAAGTGTAATCACTTATTCAAAATTGAAATTGATTATTTATCCATGTAAACTTAAAAAAGTAATGTTAATGGTGCATTGCCAATCTGGGGCTAGGTTGCTAATGCCATGATTTCGAAAAATGTCTGTGTTGGCATTACATCTAGCATATGTGAAACTCTACAACCTAGTTAGATGTCACGTGTTAATGTTGGTAAGCCTATGCTCGCCTTTTACAATCTGCCAGGAAGGCAGATGGTCTATTCTGCTAAGGAGCCCTGACCAACATGGGGCAAAATGTAATTAATGCTTCTTATATGTTGTTATCTGAGATAGAGTAGAACGCTTTGGCATAGTCAACACAGGAAAGGTAGAGGTCTTTCTTGAATTCTATAAATCTCTCTTTTGTTATTTCCAAAATATGTTTTTGTAAACTTGAATACCCTTTACAAAAACTTGCTTGTTCTGCTAATTTTGTTTTTCCTAGCATTGACTCTATCCTGTTTTCCAATCAAATTGTAAACAATTTATACATTTCTGGCAATAAACTGATAGGTCAGCAATTATTCATATCTCTTGGATCTTTATTGCATATGAAAATTATCTGTGACTGTGTCCACTTTGAAGGTATTTCCTATTTTCATATACTTTATTGAATATAGCAATGGTAAGGTCCATCAATAGGTGACTTTTTAGTATTAAAACTTTGTTAGGGTTATTGCCTGCAATTACCTATTCCTTTTTTATTCAAACATAAAAAAACAGTAAATGTATACATAACATTAATATTTGGGATATAGGTTGACAACATACAATTAACATTGTAGAGGTCTATAGATACCACAAATCTTATACCATTAGTTATTAATTCCTCTTTTTGAATGTTTTCAAAAGTCAAAGTCAAAAAAATAATTACTACAATTTTAATTAACATTTTTAGATCTGCTATTGTAGCACAGCACATCAGCGCATTTCTAGAAGTATTAGTTGGTACTTTTGCAGCATTGCTGGTACTGCCGCCAGTTGGAGAGTTAGCTTTGTATGTGTGCACCCCAAAAGCTTTGTCTGATTGGTACACTTTATTGCATAACCCACAGCCAGATTATAAAGAGACATTACATTGTACACAAGAGGCTGTTTATCCATTGTAAGTATCTTTTTAATAAAATTACCTTTGATGCACTTGTGTTCTTTACAGCATATACATTTTTACTTAAATTCCAATTGGTATGGCATATGTGAAGAAAAAAGTATTTTCATACCCATATCACCGAAAAGGTAGACAGGGGCACCCCTAACTAGCTGAAGACACTAAGTCCCACAATGTGATAGGTGGGCAGACTATCGCCAACCAGGCATATATCCAATCCTGAAAAATATTATTTTCATGAGGCATTAAAATTATGATTTTTTTAATGCCAAGTATTCTTGTTATCTGTAAGCCACTAGATTATACATGATTAGCCAATAGTCTTTTAAAATTTACTATTTTTTGCAGTTGAAGATTTCCATTATATTTTAATTATTATGGCCTACATTTTTAACTTACCTGTGGGAGGTAAGTTAAAAATGTAGGCAGTGGAGTTAAAGCTTTAAAAAGCTCTAACTTTAGGATGACTAACATTTTATAAAGATGAAGTTGTTATTTGAGATTTCTTAATCAACAGTTTTATTTTAAATTCAAATCTAGCATTAGAAGAATGTTTCCAGTGAAGTGATAGGCACTTTGTCCTTGTATTGTGTAAATTTTTTCAGGCCATATTTTCTTATATATATTTTAGAATGAAAATTGCTTTCCTGATTTGTATTCTAACATACAATAATGAGCATCAACAAATTTAACCAGTTGTTTTAAGGTGGAAAAGTGGATATTGATTGTAAAATTGCTATGTTTTACGAATGTATTAGGTCCTTACATACAAAATTGACATTTTGTCATACTGGCCACTTCAATCACAAATTTCTCTTCTTTGGTTAGGGACTCCAAATTCAAATTAATACTATTGTAGTTGTGCCTATAGTCTATTCGCGTTAAAAAATAGTGACACATCACTGTCAAGCAGTCAAAATAAGAAAGTTGTGTTTTTATTGACCAGTTGAAACATGCCCTTCAAATATGTTTTTGCGTTAAGAACGTTAAAATGAGGTTTTGATAAACTTATTCTTTTTAAAATATCAACCTTGCCATGTATTGTTTTTTGTAAATTTTTTCTTGTGTCATTGAAAAATATATTTGATCTAATAAAATATGTTTATAAATCGGCCGTTAAGAGATTGCGTTCCTGATACCTATCAGTTAGTCACAACTAGTGATGGGCACAACATAACACTGAGTTCGTTACCGTTCCTCCAAAATGAACCGCCGCGTTATTTTTAAGATTATTTTCGTTTTAAATTGGTGGAATCATTTAAAATTTATGTTTTAGTTATTTAAGTGGAAACCAAAAAAGGGTAATATTAATATAATAAAATTGTTTTATTTATTCTTTGTTACAAAGTTACAATCTGTATTTCTATGCAATAAAGTACATTGAATTGAATGTGCGTACAGATCAGACACCGATTCGCTTGAGGAGGTGGTGTCTTCATCATCATCTTCGCCTACATGTATAATTATATTATTATCAATAACAGAATCAATCCTGATATCTCTGTCAAAATGTTCCACAATCAGATTTCTAGTCTTCTCAACAACCTTTGACCAGTCATCTCTTGTGACTTTCCCGCAGGCTTATTTTAATAGGGTCATCATCTTTTTCGTGCTGAATGGCGGGGAAGTATTGTTGCGGGCGGCGTAATCTTTTATTTGAGCCCAGATTAGCTCAATCGCGCTATATTGGCAATGACACGATTGAATTCTTAGAACGCGATGACCGTACTCCAGAGCCAGTTCATCGATTTCGTATCGCACATTTGCCACTTTATTTTCTTTAATAACTAATTTAATTAGCTCTGCTTTTAGCATCTGACTATTTGCGTCAATGTTTTTTGCTTGTAACCAAGCCACCATTTCTTCTTTTTTATTAGCTTGGGTAGGTAGTTTCTGTATCTGAACCGAGTGATAAGAGGCATTATTCATGAATATTACAGAAGGCTCTGGTAGGCTGGACAAAAGCACGTTATGGAACCACTCTTTAAATGTAGTGGCATTCATTTCCTTGTGGTAGTCATTTGTGGTTTTTGATTGAAATGCCAGTAACGCGTTCTCCACAAAGCCGTATTTTTCTATCCTGGCTTTGCACGGGTGGACAAAATTCTATGTAATTTAAACTACTATATAAACCTTTCTCTTGAATCGCTCTATCTTTTCAAAAATAGAGTAATTTGATTTTTTCTTGTTTCTTTTGTTTGCGTCGCTCAGTTGACAAAATGGAGTATTGCTCCACCGACCAACCGAAAGGCTCGGGTTCAGCTCCCGACGGGGGGCAGGCATTTAGATGTCTGCATTTCCGGGTTTGGGTGCTTCTTAAATTTATTCTGGTGTCTAAGTATTTCTATGTATTACAACCGTTGACTAACACTCATGACACAAGCATATAATTTGCTTACTTTGGGAATAGGTTCAATTTGTGTAACTTGTCCAGGAATATTTATTATTATTTACGTGTACGGGTCCCACCAGGACACCAATGCCGCGGAAATGGCTAGAAGGATTAATGATGTGTATGCCTGTCGTTTCGCAAAAGAAAACACAGTACCTTTTGGTTCCAACATTTTCGTTGGGGAAATCTCGACTCGCAGAACAAGCCCGTAGACGGCCAGATACGCAAGTTAACAAAGAAGAATTGAAAGCTATTATGGACGCAGATCCATCGCAATTGACGCCCGCGTCAGCTGCAGACTACAGTGTTAGCAATAAAGCTATTTAAATCCATTTGGAGTAAAATTATAAGATTAAAATTAATCGTTTAAAAAACACCAAAAAACACGCGTTTATAGGTGCACGTAAAAGTCAAAAATAAATTACTTACGGGTCGTTCAAGTTTTTTTTTATGTTATAGGAAGGCAAACAAGCAGACGGATTTCCTGATGGTAAGAAATTCACGCCGCCTAGAGACACCAAAGATGGTAATGGTGCGCTGCCTACCTGAGGTCCGGATGTTAGGCCTAGGCCAAAAGTAAGTTTACCGACTACCTTACCTTCCGAACCGGAACACGTCATGCCGTTATGGCGGCAGGAATGGGTAAGGCGGTGGTACCAATCCGGGCGAGTCGCTGCGAAACTCTACCACCTAGTCAGATGTCACGGTGTTAGTGATGCTCGCGTTTTACGAGCTGCCTGGCAAAAAAAGGCAGATGGTCTATTCTGCAAAGGAGCCCGGACCAACACGGGTCCTATGTGCTTTTAATTATAATATTTGATTATAAAAGCGTAGGGCGCTGGAGCACGAAAGATTTTCTTGTAAACAAATACACGAACAAGAACTCTACATTTTGCCACTGTTGACTGGTACTTTTACCAGACTGGTCAATGTAGAGCCTCCTACTAGTCGTGCTGCAACTCTAGTTAGAGCGCCGATCTATGTAACCTGCTTTCCGAAACATCGCTTAACTTGATTTTTCAGCAAGGTATACAAAAATCTTTCCTGTTCCAGCGCCCCACGCTTTTACAATCAAATATTATAATTAAAAAAAGCACATACTTTACACATCAGCCCAGAAATAGACACAACTTGAACGACCCGTAATTTATTTTTGACTTTTACGTGCACTTATAAAAGCGTGTTTTTAGTGTATTTAAACTATTTATTCATTTTCTTACATTTTAGTCTTTGTTAATGGCATATTTATACATTTATTTCAAAGAGACGAACGAGGCCCCATCCTATTCATCTCCACCAGTGCGTCTGTATTGCATGGTGTGTTACCTGTTAGCTTAGAACAATCTAGCTCTTCAATCTGGAGACCACTAAGTGATTTTACTCGACTTAGCGCCACATGTGCCTGTCCATCTGCAAAAGTACGGGATCCTAAGTACACCACGGCGTGGTCTACCGTACAGCCTTGCTCCTTGAGACTCTGATGCTCTCATTTGTGAGTTGTGTTCACGTAAATATTCAAGACGAGCCTCACGTTCTACTTCAGTCTGCGATGTTCTCATCTAAGATTCGTACTGTCCTGAACTTTCTAAACGTTTATTTCGTTGTTCTGGTGTCTATCTAGGTATATATTGTTGCATATACGTTTTGGATTTTTGTTTTTGTAGAGATTTTTTGTTTTCACTGAGTTTTTGTTTATTTGGTCGCGTTTTTCCTTTTCTTTATGTAGTCTCCGTTTTCTTTGTGTTGCTGATTCTTTTTCTTTATTTTTTTACCATGTATTCCCACGAGTATAGGACAATTAAACGGTCAACCTCCCCAGAGCTCCGAGTAGAGGAGCAAGGCTACTTACAAAAGGGTTTCACCTGGTTCCCTGAGGTGACGCTAGCGACATGACATTTTTAACTACCCTCATGCCATTCAACCCTCGCCACGTATCTCACCTTGACTTGGGATCTTCAACAAGCTACTACCCCATTTACACATCAATATACATCGTATGCTAGTGCCTATATTTCGGCTTCGTCAGACTTTGAAACCTAATTTGTGGTCAAAGTTCATTACAAGACCTTTCCAACCAATCCAAACACGGCAATGATACGATCATCCATCATGAAGTTCCAGTTCAAATAAATAAATAATAAATAAATGTCCCTGGACAAGTTATACAAATTGAATCTAACCCCAAAGTAAGCAAATTATATGCTTGTGTTTGGGTGTTAGTCAACGATACTATTACATAGAGATACTTAAATAGATACCAGAATAAATTTAATCTTCCGGCTCCATCATCAGATCAGCTCAACAGTGCCATATTATTGTATTGTCATCAAAATCACATACAACTGCCAATTTTCACGACGCTACGATCTTTAGAAGATGGTTAAATTGGTTTTCTTAGATTTCATTACATAGTTACATACTTACATACAGGTGGACCTAATAAAAGCGTGTAAAAAGTTTCTCATGAGGTGAGTTAAGCTAACCGGCAAACACGTGTTGATTGCCGTTTTCTATTATTTGAGCGGCACAATCATGAAGGGTTTTAAATCGAATCACTTTGATGAAAACCTTTGATGAAAAGTGGATTCTCTACGATAATCGGAAGCGCTCCTCGCAATAGCTAGACCGTGAAAAGCCAGCCAAATCCTGCTTCAAGGGAAACCAAAAAAAAATTATGATCACGCCCGATATCCCCGTTAATTTAGGAAAGGCACAACCACTCATCCACTACTAGCCGAAGACATTAAATCCCACAACGTGATAAGTGGCAAGCCCATCGGCGACTGGGCACCAATCTAATCCCTGAAAATCCGGGAAAATTGAAAATACACTTTTTGTTGAAAATTTTTCAAGCGGAAATAGAACCAAAAAAAGTAGCGTAAGTGTTTAAGTAGTTGTAAGGGTTTTATGGACTAGAGCCGGTGTCGTTGATTACAGTTTTCTTAAATCTGGCCAGACGATTACGCAGACGTCTGTTGTCAGCAATTCCAAACTGCGATGGAGAAGTTAGTAGCTTAACAACCGAGGCTGGTCAATCGCACTACATCACTGCTGCGTCACGACAACGCCAGACCACACTCAGCTTCCAAATCAGAAGAGCTATTATTGGAATGTTTAAAACATCCACAGCCTGGACCCTGCTTTAACCGATTACCATTTTTTTCGAAATTTGGATACTTGCTTGCACGGGAAAAGATAAACTCTGATGTCTGAATAGTTTTTTAGTGATGGGATCAATGAACACACATGAGATGGCAAAAGTACATACTTAGATAACAATGGTTCAAACCTTGATAAATAATATTAAAAAATATTCGACTTTTTGTTATTCACATATAAAACGCCAATTTCATGTGTAAGGACCTAACGTTATTTCTGCCGTCAGAACATTATTTGATGCTTGAAGTAATGGTAGCCGGTAAACTAGCTCAGGTGACCTCAGGTCGCAAGTTATTCGGTAACATAAATGGTGTCTATATGTGAGTGTTGTCCTTTGACATAAGAAGAGCTGCCTGTTTGTTTGCTATCTTGTGGGTGCCTAACTTGAAAAATATTTACTGTAGTACTAATTTCAATGTTTCAGATATACGATTGTATTACTCATTTATGGCTTCAGCTTACTTATGACTATAATAGTGAGACCATGGATATTACTATGGTACAAAGGAAACTCAGGAAAAAAAGCCATATACTGTGCTTTGTACTTTTACCCAATATTAGTACTCATACACACTGTGGCAGCTGGATTGATTTGTAAGTTTTTAGTGTTCAACTATACTGTTGTCCAGATTTTACTCTTTGAGATTTACTACAGGATATCATTATCTGAGTTATATTTTTGTTTAAAAATTATGTATTCAATAAAAATTGAAATTTAATAAAAATTAAATAAAATTATGTAAAAGAGTGAATTCTGTACATTAAATGTTATAAAGATATTAAAATAATAGTCTTGAGACGACTAAATTTCGGCAGCAGCATTTACAGCAATGCCTTCTTTTCTATCTTCCTGCTATCTTGACGAAATCTGGCTGGCGGATAGTTTATGCTCCGAGGAAGGTTAAAGGATATTTTTTTATTCCATTCATTAAAGGGTTTCCATGAACTTTATAATGGATAAATATTTCCAAATCTCAAGTTTCATAATTTGAAACCTGGAATATGTGGGAGCATTTAAGCACGTAGGATATCTTACATACTCATTGCTCACACATTTATACGTATCTTTACGCCATCTCCTTTGTGGCGTAAGCAAAGGCTATAGAGTGCTAAGTGTCACTATACCTGCACATGCCTAGATAATTTAAGCAGCCCTATGGACTTTACTATATAATATTTCAAACATTTTAATATTTCAAAAAGTACTTACCCCTACCAAACTGGGGTGAAAAGTATGAGGAATGAATGGGGTATTATTCATATTTGATTTAGCAAAGTGAGAAAACGTCACTTAATTTTCCCATACAAAATGTTATCAGCTATCAGGTAATGTCAGAATATTGAATACATGGATTTATAATAATATGTATTCCTACATGAAATGTAATATTGGATTGCAAGAATTGAATTGGGAAGCTATTGAATTATCAAAGCCTTGGATTTTTGGAATATCGTAGGTTTTTAATATAACTCGACTGCTATCTTGCTCTTGTAAGAATCGTTTAGTTTGCCACTAACACTGTGGCAGAATTTGCTGCGACTCACTCAGATTGGCGATGTCTTACCTGTTTCGGTCGCCAGAAGGTCAGCGCGTGTCATAGAATTTTTTTTGCTATTATTGAAAGTAGTGATAACAACTCACAAAAAATGTATAATCAAAACATCAGTGTTGGTAACCTTCTACTTGTCCTTAGTCCATACTTTGTTTATTTACAAGCTATCTAACGGAATAATTTTCGTCTCCTTTCAGATTGTGCATTCCCTTATATAATAATAATTATATCAATGATAACATCGGCGTCACACTTTTCAATCAAAATGGATCAATCAGCTCCAACCCTTCTAGTTTCCTCTGTGACAAATACCAGAAATCTAATCATATTGTTGGGGCACTGGTTGGTACATGCATATGGTATTATATCACTGACTGGATTTAAAGAACTGTGGTACCTGACTCTCGTGCCAACGCCGGCATTGTTTTATATATTGACAGCGCAGTTTACTGATCCATCGAAGATACATGCTGACTAGTGAAAGTAAAAGAAAGTATAGAGAAGGGCGAATACAAGGTTGTTAGATAAAGTGTCTGGTGTCATGGAAATAAATCTAAAAGTGATAAATCCCGATCACTGCAGCGAAGGAAAAAATGCTAAGGACTTTACTGTGATTTCTTGAACCTCTTACGATTATTAAATGTAATGTAATGGACAATACAATTAATAAATGTAAAATGAGTAGGGGTTTGAAGAAGAAAGTAGAATCGAAACGCTAGGTCAAAGTACAGGCCCTAGAATGGTTTTTTCACATAATTTTTGTGCATGTTATGATGTCTTCACGCAAACTTCCTTTACAGGATAACAGGTAGTATTGAGTGCCAAGTAAAAGAACATTCGCCGGGTCGGCTAGTAATACCTACAGAAGATTGTAAAATCTTAATATGAATATTTATGCAAATATGACAATAGTTATCGCCTCTGTGGTCTAAAGGTCCAGGTGTCGGACTTGACTCTATGAGGTCCCGGGTTCGAATCCCGGGTCGGGAAACAAAAATAAAATGGGATTTTTCCAATTTTCTAATAAAAAAAAAGTAGCTCGGGATTGGATATGTGCCCGGTTGGCGATAGGCTTGCCACCTACCATAATGTAGGATTTAGTGTCTTCGGCTAGTCGTGGGTGTCCTGGTTGTGCCTCTGCCTACCCCTTCGGGGATATGGGCGTAAAGATACTTTATAACAGTAGGTATATTGACACAAATATAACTAAATACCCCTGTGATTTTGGATTGATAAGTTTGCCACCTATCATATAGTCTGGCTTAGTGTCTTCATCTAGACGTGGGGTGCCCCGGTTGAATCTCTGTCAAACTCTGGAAACATGGGCGTGAAGATACCTATTCCTGTGGCCATGATGACAGTATTATGTTCGGGTCCGGGGGCTAGTGTGTATTGTGTTTATTAGAAAATTAAAATAAACACAATTTCCATTTGTTGCTGGGACCAGGGATCAAAATCGGGACCTAATAAAGTCAAGTCCCTTACCGGACCGCTGAACCATAGAGGAATAGGAAAGGCAGTGAATTCCTATCTAGGCAAATTACTGCACAGCACTCTGCCATCAGTGATTTTGTGGTACAGGTAACTAAAAAGGGGTAGCGGGAACATATTTTTAACATTTTTCAATTATTGTTGTCTTTGTGTCTGTCCGATTGTCTAATTGTCCGTCTGATTGTCTAATTGTCTACCATGACCGCAATTCACGCCTTATATACTGAACCAATATTTATACGATTTGTTACTAATCCGGAGAAGGTTATAGCATAGTTAGAAAACTTTTCATTGCGCTCAATGAATTCTTTCCTGTGGTAGAGTGGTAAAAATGGCGTGCGAAGGCACAAGGTCAACTTTGAAACAAAATGTTAAAATATATATTTTTCTTAATGCGCAAGTTGTCCGATTTGATTTACCTATTTGTTTTTCGAAGTGGGAAAAATTACCGTAACTTTTTTCAAGTATAAGTTTTGTAGCTTTGAAATTTCAGACATGACACCATTCGGCGGTAAAAAGTGACCAAATAACTCGAAATCCGAAATGTGAAGAGATACTTGAAAGTACAGGTAGTCTTACATATGTATACATATTTTCACAACAGAAGTGAAGAATAGGCAGGTAGGTAGTAACTGTGTGCGTTACCCCAGCAAGGAAGTAGCACCTAGACTGATATGAGTGGGACAAATAGTTAGTGCTCGATCTGCTGTAAATGTGCGCCGAATAAAAAAATTGTACATGTTGTCGTTTTGGAAATAAACGGAAAAAACACTTCTTGCTGTGGTAACGTTATTCGGTTTAGGGGTTTTTTTATGCGGCGCACATTTACAGCACATCGAGCACTAATTATTTGTCCCACTCATATCAGTCTAGGTGCTACTTTCTTGCTGGGGTAACGCACACGTAGTAACTTTGTACAAACGAAGTTTGTAGAGTCGGCTAGCTACGGATCGAAACTTTAATAATGAAACTGTAAAATTTTTTCTATGGTTCATGTCCATAAAGGAGCAGCCGCTTGTGCTAGTAAAACTTGCAATAGTATGTACCTACCTACTCAATCACAACCGTCTCCTGTCGGGGACCGCAGACGCACGACAGTATATATCATGGATGTCAAGAAATAGAGGATGGATGAAAGGAAAAAAATGTTTGTGAAATGTGCTTTTGAAATTTTTGCATTATTTATAAATATTTTATTTAACTTGCTACGCAAAAACAAGTGTTTGCCCTGTGGAGTAATCTTGCAAATTTATTCAGATTTTTTTTTTGAATGACTAACTTGTTGCGAATCTTACGATTTTTACAACTTCACCGAACTTTGTGGGCCGAGCAGAGTGCTCAGCCCGAATATTCAGATATACTTCCCGGTTACCGATGCAGTTAAAATCTTGTAAGCATGTATAAGTCGGATGACAATGCAAAATTATAATGACATAGAGTTGATCTGATGATGGAACTACTTTACGTTATGGAAGGACGAATATGCCCTGCTCCTGCAGTTAACGACCTCGCTAATTGTCTGTATATAATTTTAGCAGACTACAACTGCAAAAAGCTGACTTTCATTTCATTACCTAGACACGATTTCATACTTTTCCTAAAGTTAGATTATTATTCCGAGATGGTCCCATGTCCATTTTATGATGATCAAATACAAAAAATACAAAGATTCAGATACAGTTTTTATATACCTTGACGACTTCATCGACGATGAAGTCGTTTGAATACAGTGATCAAACCAAATATCTATAGTTAGGGGTCCTAACTATACCTTTGTAGGACTGTAAAGGGGTCAGTTATTTCGTTTCCACACTATATTAGATAATGTAGGTATAAATTATTATAGCTGAGCCGGTAGACGTCCTGTCCAAAGAGTATATACATACTACGTAATGAGAGGCGGCACTTCCATTGATACATAGCAAACCCGAATTTTGTATGAAGTTCAGCTTAAAGTAACACATGTCACTTGAAATAATATCGTGAAAAGGTCTAAACCGTATAATTTGAAAGTAAGTCTAAAGGCACTCAGATATGAGCCAAATAGTGTCATATGATCTAGGCGAATAAAAAAACATAGCACTTATTTTTTTACTTTTTTATGCGAAAGTTGCGCCAAACTGGTCCTGCCCTTTTTTCATATATACCTTCTGATAAAAAAAACTACAAAGAGAATCTGGTACAGTCACTTGCAATGAAAAGAATACACGGGTAGATTTTCAAATAAATGTTCACTCTTACAACTTAATAATTCATACTAAACAACTGACCGACTTTTTCTTAATGTGTGTAAATAATGTTAATTGGTTATTTGTTTTTGAAATTTAAAGAGTGAATATTTATTTGAAAATCTGCCCGTGTATAGATATTTTTCATTGCACGTGATTGCACGTCGTGACGTCCATATGTTCCAGCCCCTTTCATCCATTCATATGTTTCAAGAATGAAGTCAAGAAAGAAGACCCCTACCGCCGCACTCACACATAACTCAAAAACCATTGGTCGGATTGTAATAAAATTAATATCACGTCGGAATTATGGCCTATCTTTTTAAAAAGAACCGCGAAGAATTGCGTAAAAGACATGCAAAAATAAAATAAAAAAAAAAACAGTCGAATTGAGAACCTCCAGAGATCAGGTGTTGAACTTGACTTTATAAAGTCCCGGGGTCGCTTCTCTTCTATGTCGGGCAACAAAAAGGAAATATGTTTTTTTCGATTTTATAATAAAAAAAATAACGTTGCCCATGATTGCACATGTGCCCGGTTGGTGGTAGGCTTGCCACATTGAGGGACTTATTGTCTTCGACTAGTCGTGGGCGCCCTGGTTGTGTCTGACTACCTCTTCGGGGATATGGACTTGAAGATACTTTACTTTTATTTTTTTGCATTATTAAATACACCTACCTAACTCAAAACCACTGGTGAGGTGTTGATAGAAACAGTAATCGAATCATGCTAAAATAACCACGTCAGAATGTTATTCCCCCGTGTTGGTCCGGGTCCTCTTGTGTTGATTAGATCATTTGCCATCCTGCCTGGCAGCTAGTAAGAGGCGAGCCGGGCGAAGCGGGTCATTGGCAACAAACAAAACACTGGTGGTAGGTAAATGCTGTGCAGCAACTTGCTCGGTGTGTCTAACACCGCCTTACCTATTCCTGACGACATAATGACAAAGACATGTTCCGATAAGCACTTACAACATCTATGGTGTCTAGGTTTTGGTTATCCCTTACTATCAGGAAAGTCGCCTACTTGTTCGCCGTCTTTTGCCATAAAAAAACCTCGGAATCATGACGTACCTTACCGGAAAAGAACAATCAAAATCGGTTTATACTGGTCGAGTATTTGATATAGAACTGAAGTTTGTTAAAAACAGAAGAAAAATGAGACTTGGTGTTGGTGTATTTGGTGTAGGTATTCTTGGTGTATTCTAAAACTTTTGACCTCATGTTGTAAATTTCTCAACTAGTGGGGTGGTAAAATTAATGTGAAACCCTCGGAATCATTCGAAAAAAGGATTAAATCGGTAATGAAAGAATTGTACCTAGTTGGTTTTTCACTTTTACTGCGCTTTCAATTATTTAATTATTGCGCGAGCAATCGATAGAAACAAGTTATTTTCAAACAAAGAGTATATAAAAGGATAGCGCCCAGTTGGACGGGGCGCATCGCAGCGCAATAATCCGCCTAGATCGCTTGCATACATTTTGTATGGAGCAACGCCCACTGTGCCGGGTCGGATTTCCGCGAGGCACCCCGCGCGCACAACCCGATGCGGCCTACAGTGACCAAAGCTCACATTACTGTTAAGAAAAGAGCACTATGGTATTTTAACACTAAAGTTTCGTACGACACCTACTAGAGGCGCCACTTTCCATAATTGAAGATTCATATGACAACTACCAGATGGTGCCATTTTGCATACTTGAGGATTTTAACGTCGAAAGGCCTCTCTATTTCATTGCTCTACTTTGGTTCTGAGTAACAAAAATCCGTGCCGATGTGATGCGGCCCGGCCTGCATCAGTGGGCTTTGCAATGCGATGCGCTCCGGCCTGACACTCTGTTTTCAAACTGAAGTTTTTTCTTTCTTTCGTTAGGTTTTGGCATTCACGTTAGTATTTTGCCATTAGTCAATTTGTAACAATTTGTATCAAATTTACCAAAATCGAGATTTAATTATAATTACTCTTAAGTCGTCAATAAGTCATATCATGACAGGGTTTTGGGTAAAACGGTGCCCTCATTATTCAAGCTCATATAGTGAGATTTGAAATTGAATTTGTATTGATTTTGATTTGTGTGAATTGATTTGAAATACATGATACGCTAATTTCTTCATGATTACTTCATTTGTGCACTTTCACGACGAAAACTTTAAAAACGAAATTCAATAATTATGAAAAAGTTCGACCATCTTTTCTCTCTATGGCGCCAAAACTGGGCCAACATGAAAGACAACACACGAGCCGAGTGTGCGAAGCCGCAGCAGCGGCCGGTAAAGTGTCAGAAAGCTAGCCCTTTTTAGAACTTTGGTCGTATAAAGAGGTACTAGATAAATAGGTATTAGAAATAAAAACAACTACCAAAAAAATTTGATTTAGTATAAGTTACTCAGTAAAATAGTTGTAAAGATCAGACTGCTTTCTGTTCCCTTACCAAAAAAGCACTTGGAGGGTCAAATATATTTGACAAACGACGAAGTAAAAACAGCAGTAGACGCATATTTTGACTCTAAGAAAGGAATTCCTGAGGATGCCTCGGTGTAGAGGCGAAACGTACGTCGAGTGCGATTTGGT
>NJDC01003090.1:24864-40795 GCA_002245475.1 Calephelis virginiensis
TTTAAGATGATTTTTCTATATTTAAAGTGTACCTACATACATCAAAATGGCCATTCCAATACATCTATTAACTGCTCAAATAAATTATTTCATTCTCATTAATTTATCAAGAGAAAATGATCAAATAACAATTAATCTGTAATAAAGTAATTTATGATACATAAAAGGAAATTGGGCAAAGTCAATTAATTAGGATAAATAAAAGAAAATATAGCAAAAGCTTTATTTCTCCAGAATGAACTAACAATGATTAGGCAAACAAACATCTTTCGATTGCAGAAAACGTGTTCTATTTTATTAGATAGACCAGTAAATTTTGTACGTGAGAAAACGCGGCAGATTACGGAAGGTTCGACGGATAAACATTTCTTTGTCCTGGTATTTTCCAGTATGTTCATATTTTTTTCAGGTATTCGGTAAGAGGTATCAGTGAAATAGAAAATGTATAATAGCTCCTATAAAACTTAAATGTAATATAGATAAGAACCATTTTGATCACACTAGCTTTTAAAACGATATATTATGAAGAACCGCGTTTTAGTTTTTGTAGTCTTTAGGTAAAAACTAAATAAAACCAGCTGAAGTCTTCTTATCTTTCAGTTGGATTTTATCCTTGAAATTCCGTGGTGTCTGCTGGCGACGGGGGGGGGGGCTTACTCCGCAGTCCGGGGATGGCTCTGGGCACTTGATACTCGTTGTTAACGGTCGGCTTCTGTCAGCTTGATTATCATTCAATACCACAACAAAGATTTTTGGCAACGCACCATTACCACCTGTGGTGTCTCTTGGCGGCATGAATTTCTTTCTATTAGGAAATCCGTTTGCTTGTTTGCCTTCCAATATCATAAAAAAAACAAAATCATATGACCTATAAAAGCTTAGAACTAGTTGTGACAACCATATAAAATGACGGCACATCGTGTTTCTTATATTTAGTTTTTGTTTCATGTCTTAATTTTTTTACCATTTTTTTAGCATTTTTAACCCCCAACAAGAAAAGACGGGTATTATAAGCTTGATGAGCACATATACAGTGTGTGTATCTATTTGTGGCATCATAACTTTTTCTTTTTCTGCCTTTTAACTAAATTACAAACAGATTATGAAGAGGGTGAACATTTTTAATTTGAATACCTACCTATTATTAAGTAAGTGGCGTCTATTCGCTCAGCGCAATGTGAGCCTTTATAACACGTTTTGTATTGGTCCAGGCTCCTTTGCAGAATAGACCATCTGCCTTCCGGCCAGGCAGCTAGTGAATGGCGAGCATAGGCTTACTGTCACTAGCACCGTGACATCTGACTAGCTGGTAGAGTTTCGCAGCGACTCACACGGGTTGATACTACCTTCCCTAATCCTGCAGCCATAAAATCAACGCTTGCTATTGACGTGTTCCAGTTCGGAGGGTAAGGTAGCCGTAAACTTACTTTTGCTCGTAAACTAACATGTCGGTCTCAGGTTGGCCACGCACCGTTACCACTTTTGGTGTCTCTAGGTGGCGTGAATTTCTTACCATCATGAAATCTGTCTGCTTGTTAGCCCTCTAAACGTTCTGGTTGACAAATGCACACAAAGGCGGCCTTATTGCCAAGTTAGCGTTCTTTACCAGGCAACACTAAGATATGGAACAAGATTCAGCCAAACACTGTGTAATGGTGCATCACTTATGATGTGTGGTAGAATAAGGTTATTAAAAGCAGATTTAGGGTACTTTTCGTAAATCTTTAATAGTAGAAGCTTTTTATAAATATAGGTAGTTTTAGTAACAATTTAAAAAGAATAGTCAAATGCAACCAGGTTATAGGGAACGTTTCTAAAGCCTACATATTCCTGAAAATATTAATATTTGGAGCTCTTTTATTGTCTACATCGAGAAAATTCCAAAGTCTCACAGCTCGCGAGGTAAAAGAGCGGCTATAGTAGGAATGGTTTATGCAATTATTTATGTACAACACTAGCGTTTCATATTCTAAATAAAAAGGTTCCACAAAATAATGTGGAGTCAAAATAATTGTACTATATTTTGACACGATGGGGCGCATCGCCTCATCCCGGAACACATTTCGCAATTTCATTTCCCCGGAGAGGGAGACACGGTTCAAGTGACACCTTATTCTTCGTAAAGTTTAATATTTTCACTGCTCTGTAATCTCGGCACTGTCCGAGCTCGACGCGCTGCAAAAATGATACTTTAAAATAGATTACACTGCGATCCAAGACATGACAGTGTCACGACACCACACAAAATGGTTAAACCAAATGCTGACATTTAAAAGTATATTTGTATTATAACTTACAAGACAAGCATGCAGACAGATTTCCTGATTACTGATAGTAAAAAATACACGTCGCCAGGGACACACAAAAAAATGTTTGCTGTTTGTCGACAACATTTTTGTTACTGGTAACACGGACTAGTTACTTGCTAACTGATTGTTAAGTACCTATAACCAAAATATGATTTTTTAATAATGAAGACCTATTTAAAAAACAGCATATCTGAATAGAACGCATTTAAAATATATTATATGGAAGACGGTAAATATTATTGTTATTGAAATAATTTCTTCCTAATTAATATAGATAAATAATAAAAAAACATGAAATCTTTTTGAAACTTAAACACATTTTGTAGAATTCATTTTTAATTCAATTTTAGCTTTCAAATTCATGGAGTTTATGTAATAAAAAATCTCAGGGTTTTGGAATTACATTCTGTAATTGGAAAAAAATAACTCTACTTATCTGCATATAAAGTATCCTCGCTACGCAGAAGAGTTTCATAAAAAATAATGAAATAATGTTAGAGCTGTAGTGTACAATCCGTATGAAGTAACTGTGCACCTCGCGCATTGGCGTTATTTTTCATTCATTTATAATTTTTTTATGTTGATAAAAGATCGGTTTGATGACGGTAACAAAGATGCTATCGCTACTGAGCGCTTGCAGCGATTGCGGGGCGCCGCGCGGAGTAGCGGGAGAGGGGCCGCATTCCCGCGGAGTGCACAGTTGACGAGTACGGGTTGTAGGAGACAGTAATCCTTATAAAACTTTGATTATTTTTACCTGCAATAAGGTCCTTTTTCACAACCTACTTGGTACTAGTTTTTTTCAACTATTTCGGCTCTCCTAATTGTAAGAAACAACCGCGGCATATAGACACTATAGACGATGTAGGTAGCTAAAAGAATAGAGAAATTATCTTTTTTGACTTTAAGGTGTTTAATTTGGGATTTCTGTCTACTACTGCTAGTAGAGTGCTTTACCTATTCCTGCCGCCACAATGACAACGTCAAGTTCCAGTTTTTTTTATGGAAAATGACTAACGTGTTGCCAACCTCGCGGTTTTTACAAGTTCACGCGGGCTTTGAAATTCCGGTCCGGTGGGTGGCACACATGTGCACAATTGTTCTAACATCCCGGCGACAGGTCAGCGACGCAACTACCTATGACATCTATGGTGTCCATATGCAATAGATGTATTTTACCATCAGGGGAGCCATACGGTTGTTCGCTGTCTTATCACATAAGTATCTTCACGCCCATATCCCCGAAAGAGGTAGGCAGAGGTACAACCAAGGCACCCACGACTAGCCGAAGACACTAAGTCCCACAATGTGATAGGTGGCAAGCCTATCGCCAACCGGGCACATTTCCAATCCCGACCAACATTTTTTTTTTAATTAGAAAATTGGAAAAATCCAATTTTCTTTTTGTTGGCCGACCCGGGATTCGAACACGGGACCTCATGCAGTCAAGTCCAACACCCGGACCGCTAGACCACAGAGGCGATTTATTACATAAAACACATGTTCAAAACTGAAAGTTTTAAAAACGTATATTTCTATTTTTTCAATCTTAGTTACTTTAAATAATGTATTATGCTTAGTATTTGGTAGCCTAGTTGCACCTTTGCGTACCACTTCGTGAATATAGGCGTAAAGAAAAATTTTGATTTATCAAACTTATCTAATATAAATATTTATTCTCTGTCTTAGTCTCTGTGCACAGCCTTCTGGTTTTCAGCTACTAAGTACCTAGATTGGAAAAGAGATAGCGCTATGTGTGACAGACCTAATAGTCAGGTATTATTATTAATTAGATGGGTAATATTTTGGTGAAAATGAAATGAAATAAGTGTTTTGAAGCACAGTTTATACTAATAATTTTCTATTTTTCGATAAGAAATATTTCGTGCTGCGTCTTATTACTAATAAGTGTTTATTTAAGTTTAGAAATTTAATTAGTATTTCGTATTTGAGAGCTTAATTGAAATTCGAAGTAGATAAGAGAGTACGTATATGGCTTGCCTTCTGGCTACTGGCGGGTATACTCTATTGAAAATACTTGCAATTATACTTGTCTGTTATAATCAAGTACATGTGTTTAGCGTATTTTTCTATTATCCGACATTGTCTTTAGTTGTCATGATGGACCATAAACAGTATTATTCTGAATACGTTGTTTGTCAATTTAAATAAAACAATTGACCTATCAATTTGAACTACTTTAAATTACATACACGATATTTATATTACAAAGTATCGGTATTATTACGATACCAACAAAAAACAATAGAGGGGAATGCATTAATTGTCTCAAAATCTGTTCATTTCCTTGCCTTGTTATATTAAATTGTTCATCCGCGCTCACAATGTGCTCATTTAAAACCGCTTCACCAAAACTACATCTATAGCGGGCATTAATGTCTTCACCGAGCAAGTCAAATGCGGGGAGCACTCCAGCCGACGGGCTCTATGCCGCCTTTTTTTCAGGAGCACCATTTACACATTTAATTAAATCTTCTCTGTTTTAATTTGACTCCATTTCTCCGCAAATTACTCTCTCGTCATTCAAACCGGAGCTGGAGCGAAACGGCACATTATATTCAAACCTTTTTAGGCGTCCCGCGCCTACATTCTAATAAGTGTTTGTGCAAGTCTAGCAATCCAATTAATATCGTAACGTGTTGTTGAGCTCAGTACGGTTAGGCTGTAATGTGTTTACAATTTAACCAAGGTTTCACACCTTACATCTTCTATTACGTTTTATATTCAAATTAGTTTTATAGAATGTTTTAGCCATTTCAGTGACAGTGTGACAAAATAAACGGTGCTAGAATCTCGCGTGGCCTGTTTAGATTAATACTGCCTTATGTAAATTCGCCGTCTAGCACAGGTTTGGGATGGTAAGAGTAAATGAGAAAGTGACATCAATAAGTGGGCTGTATTACGAGAACCTACTGGTACAGTCCGTCAAAATTGATAGTAGAGCTTTGCAGAATTTGTATGGCCGTCTTATTTTTTCTTTTGTTGTAATGTTGTTAAAAGGTAGTCAATAAACTTACTCATCCTGCCCTGCTCAAAATGCTGAATAATAGGGCATTACATGCTTCATGCAATGCACCAACTATATATTTAGTGTCTATATCCTTCTATGTTTTAAAATAGCGAACAAGCAAGCAGCTCTTCTGATGCCGAATAGGTTGTTGCCTTTAGACCACAAAGATGTTGCTGGAATGTCGCTGTTTTTAACTAGGTTTTAAGCTGCATATGCTATTACTTTGTTTAGAATGGAACATGACAATGGCAAAATTAGTGATATGGTGCACGAATTAGATGCGGCGGCCGAGTGTCGGAAAAAAGTTAAAATGTGCATATTTTTTTTTAAATCTCGGTGTGCTTTCCCTAAAAAAAAGGTTCGGCAGTTGTAACATCAAGGAAGGTCCAAGAGCTGCCTTTCCATAGATTTCTGTCCTTACTAAACATGACTTTGTAAGCATATTTTATTGACATTTAGTAACGTTTTTAAATAACAAAATAGTTCCTCGGAATATGAATGTGTCCCCGGTATAGGCTTGTCACTTAGCACATTTTGGGACTTAGTGTCTTCTACTAGTCGTGGGTGCCCTGGTTGTGCCTCTGCTAACTTTGTTAGGGGAAATGGGCGTGAAAATACTTTTTAAATTTTAGACTTAATTGTTTAGTGGCGCTGCAATATGTAGTTGCATTGGTTGTAGATACCGGTAGTGACATAAATAAGTATGTACTTGTAGTAGGTACATTATAGACTGTAGTTGATATTGCATAAAAGTGTCCAATTTGATTTTACACCATAAATATGGCACAGTGGCTAGTTACCGATGTGTTGCATGTTTCTGTAAACATGGCGCGCTGACGATTACTAATTATTGCACATAAACACTTAACATGCACCAGATCAGTGACTGCTACGTGACGCCGGTGGAACATGTGTCCTGTCTGCTGGCACAGCGGCCACGTGCCTATAGTTAGGTGCTTACAAAACAATGCAGCTTGTAATTTCATTTGCATGGCCATACGGCGTTGGGTTCAATAAACGCTCCAACAAGCAACGTAATGTTGGACGTGGGTACTTTATATTTAACTTCGCTTCATACCCCGTGTTGGTTCAGGTCCCAATAGACCATCTGACTCTCTGTCGTGCAGCTGGTAAAAGGCGGATACTGGCTTAAACGTTGGTTACCAACAGGACCACTGGTTGCTGTGCAGCAGCTTTCCCAGGTAGAGATCCACCGTCTCAACTATTCCTGCCGCCATAATGACTCTGTCATTTCCCGGTCTGGGTAGCTGGTAGACTTACACAAAAGGCCTACCATTCCGGCGGCAGGACACCGACGCACCTGAAACATCTATGGTGTCTATTGGCCTAGGTTGCCTCTTACCACCAGAAGATCCATGTGCTTTTTCGCTGACCTTTTAAA
Source organism: Calephelis virginiensis (assembly GCA_002245475.1). Lineage (NCBI taxonomy): Eukaryota > Metazoa > Arthropoda > Insecta > Lepidoptera > Riodinidae > Calephelis > Calephelis virginiensis. Next base: position 31,607 of record NJDC01003090.1, read on the forward strand.
AAAATCCTTTTGATAGGCGCAGTAACGTAGTAATCTATGTTTAGATACATGAAGAAAGTTTTGTTACTTACACTATTTAAAACTCAAAAACGGCTAAACCGATTTGGCTGAAAATTGATAGAGAGGTAGTTTAGAACTAGGCGACGGAAAAAGGCTACTTTTTATCCCATTCAACTCTGAGGAAACTAGGAAAAACAAAATTTTGATTTTTTTTTTATAAACTGAACGGGTGAACATCTAGTTTTAAATAAAGAAATCGTCGCTTTATTTGCAGGGATACATGATATTACATTTATTACAGATTACATTACATTTTCATTTATTATAATTAAGGAAGTGGGTTTTCACAAGGTGTATGTCGGCGAGATGGGTGTTTGTTTTTTTGTTTTCAATAGACCAGAAATGAGTTTGACTAACAATTTCACGTGGTTTTTGATTTGAGGCAGACCCCGCTGATTTTTGGCACGTTTTATAACAACAGATGAAACCTGGGTCCATCACTATTAATGAAGGCTAAGAAGGCAAAAACAGTTTTGTCGACTAACAAAGTCAGTTTTTTTGGGTTGCGAGAGGGGTTATTTTAGTCGATTATGCCAAAAGGTGAAACAATAAATTCTGCCTACTATTGTAACCTCCTTAAACAATTACGAGAAAAAATTAAAGAAATACGTCCAGGAATTATCCATAAAATAATTTTGTTTCACCAGGATAATGCTTGTGTCTACGCTACGAATTGTTGTCCCATCCTCCTTACTCGCCAGATTTATCTCCATCAGACTAACACCTATTTCCAAATTAAAAAAAAAACATTTAGGTGGATCTAAATTTTTGTCAAATGAGGACGTGATAGCTGCCAAAGAGAACTACTCTTACTAGTCTGTGTAGCTGCCGCGGTAGACGAGTATTTTCAGTACCTCGAGGAATATTTTTTTTCTGAAGGTATAAATAAGTTGCAGCAAAGATGGAGGAAGTGCATTGCACTTAACGGTGATTATTTTGAAAAATCAAAGTATTTTTTAATTTAATATATTCTGTTTTTTTAGTTAAGCCATGAACTTTAGGATCAATCCTCGTATATCAATTTGTGTAACTTGTCCAGAGATATTTATTTATATTTGAAAGGGTTTATTGGGATTACCCATATTTTTTTCTGTAGACATATCTTCAATAGAAACTAATGTAATGAATTCTTTCCGAAGAAGGGAACGTCAAAAAATGTGTTATTTGTGAAAGTTTATGAGTTTTCTTTATCAAGTCAAATTTATCAAATTATATTTCGGTTTCTCAACTTACCTGAAGAATTTTGTGATATATTAGTACACATAAAAAGTTTTTGTTAATTCTCCATTCTTAGAACTCTTAGAAGTCTAGTTTTAAATATTTATGAGGGCGATTCGTCTTATTTGGGACGTATGTAGCTTTAATAACTGAAGTCGAAAGTACTCGAAGATTTTAAATTTACCCTATAGTGTGTATATTGGTCATAAGCCTTCTAAGATGCAAAGTACTGCCCACCGTCTTCTTGATAAAGTACAACCAACTTGTAGGCAAGATACCCTAAGCATGTTAACCGCCAGTTTGGCTCAAAATGATCTACCTCTCTAGATTATGTTTAGAAGACCGTATGCGTTAAAATAAGCTGACAGCTAGTATACCGCACAATGCAAAAAGAGGTGTGGTAATGTCGAATTTGTAAAAAAATATTCGTTGACCCTTTTGCAGTCAAGGGTATCTGAAACAATCTATAAAATAAATAATTATACCAGGACAAGTTACACGAATTGTATTTAACCCCAAAGTAAGCAAATTATGTGCTTGTGTTGTGGGTGTTAGCCAACGATTCTAATACGTAGGAATACTTAAATAGATACAAGAATAAATTTAATAAACACATAGACCCGGAATTGCAGACATCAAAACGTTCATCACACAAATGCCTGCCCCCGTCGGGAATCGAAACCGAGCCTCGCGGTTGGTCGATGTAATTAGGTTAGTACCTACGCTAGCCACTCGACCAACGAGGCGGTCAACATAATTATCAAACGTGTTTATCTAACGTACGCGTCTCCTTATTTTATACTCTAGGTTTCAGCGCCATACCTAAAAATATGTGAACCGTCACGGGACGCTTGGCAGATGTGAAACATCGACATTATGTTGTAAAATTAATATGCAAAAAATAACAGACTGTGATAGGAACTAAATATGTCATAATGATAAAATAAAATATTACGATAGGAGAGAATCGCACAGTCGATTGCGCATGGCGACGCGTCGCCACACCGTACACACTAATTGCATATAGACTGTATACTAGCAGCCCGTCCCGGCTTCGTACGGGTGGACAATTTTTGATTTTTCATAGAAATAAGGCACCCTATGGGCATCAGCAATATGACTGCTTCTAATAGTAATTTTTTTTTTCAAATCGGTCCGGTAGTTTCGGAGCCTATTAAATACAAACAAATGCACAATCAAATCTTTCCTCTTTAACATTATAGTGTAGATGATATACCGACAGCAGCTCCACTTACCGGATCCAATTGTATTTTGAAACCATACAGAAAACTATCGAAATACCCATTTAAAATTTCAAATTTGTTTAACCGTTTAGAAGTTAGGTATGTGAAATAGGTAAGTACGGAAGGATCATTTTTACGACCCGGTGTCCTATTACCCGTTGTCATGTGGGAATGAAGCATAGCCTATGTTCATCAGGGACAGTATTCGCTTTCAATCGTAAAATAATTTCCAATACTATTCAATACAAACAAACCAGCAATCAAATCTTTCCTCCTTATAATTGGTGTATCTATCCTGTCAAACGTTCTGAGTATGTTCGTAGTGACCTACATTACGGCGATTAATTTTTATGTACGTGTATAGAAAAAAATATTTGCTCTGCATACCTAATACGTTTCTGAGAAACAGTGGAAATACACTTTCCCAAAATTTCAACCCAATCGGTGAAGACGTTTAGTAGTTGACATACCGACAGCAGTGCCACATATCTCAACACGAAACGCTAATTCTCCCCTACTCCCGTTGTCCTATTACCGGTTTTCCCATAGGAATGAAGCATGCTACCGAGGTAAAATCCTATTTTTATTAGCGGTAATGCGGGTTTCGAATGAAATAAGAATTTACCGAATCGGCCGGGCAGCTTTAGAGCCTATTCAATACAAACAAACAAGCAAACAATAAAATATTTCTCTTTATTATTAGTATAGATTACATAACCCGATTAATTCTATTATTCTACTACCTGAGCGATGCCAGGTTAAGTCGCTAGTGTGATACAAACTCACGTGCTGTCGTCGGCCGTCGCGCACCATGCGCGCGATTTATAATTTCCTAGCGCACCTAGGTAGGTATTTTGTTAAGAATTACATTTTTAATTTTGTAATATCTTTTGAACGGACTTTTTGATTTGAGTAATTCAAAAAGTAATCTCAAGGTCTTCAATATGAAATGATTTATTTAGATTAGAATAAATAAGAAGGTATAGATAAAATGTTTCAAATATTACCACTATTTTTAATAACTTTTAAAATGTATAAAAGTAGTTATATTGCCGTAACTGTAATAGTTAGATATATGATGTCGCGAACGTTTTTTGTAGATATCAATACGTTCTTTAATATTGTAGAACATCTTATACTGCTATTGTCAATGACATTTGCTATAAAATGACAGACATTTTATAGCAATTTTTTTTACATTTTGTGTTACATTTTTGAATTTTCTGTAGGGATCCCTAATTTTTCTAGTTACAAATATAGCCTTTGTCACTCAGAGATAATGTAGCATTCTAGAGGTGAAAGAATTTCGGAGCCTAATCATTTCAAACAAACAAACAAAAAATCATACTTTTCCTCTTTATAATATTAGTATAGATATATACCATCATATAACTACCTACCATCATATAAATCTGTTTTACGTGCGCCTATACATGTTTCCCATCAAAATTGAAAATACCAACGCTTGAATCACAGGTACGTGTTGCGTGACGTATAGGTATTGCAGACTGCAGTGCGTTAGAAACCATCATGTAAGAAGTACACCGAGCTGAAAATACAATGAAACGTATTTTATAATAAATTTAGTATGTATATTAGAGAACATTTTAAAAATGGGTTGTCTTTTAAGACAGGATTTTTTATCCTGGTCATTTTCACATATTGCTGACTCTCGGCCTCACTTTCAGAGAGTCTTGTGAAGTCAAAACGAGAAAGCGGGGTCAATACATTAGAGTGAGTCAGAAGTATTTGGAAATGATGTCACTTCTTTTTTAGCAGTGTAATCTCCAGCAGTAGTCTTTAGTTTCGTGGTGCTATGTTTAAAAAACTGCTGATTACACCTTGTTCAGACCAATATTTTCATTGAAAGTTTGCATTGATGTCTACTGCACTGAATTTTACATTTTGCACTCTATCATTTAAAGAGTGATTGGGGGAAGACACACGTTTTGTTTATTTTTACAAAAACTCAGTGTCGTTTTTAAAAAAATAACAATAAATATCTCGCATATGTATCGGTTTCATAAAAAAATCATTTCCATGTATGGGGAGCGACCTCATTCAATCGTTTTATTTATTTTTGTATCACAATCGTAAAGCGGTTCAGGATAGACATATTCTACTAAGTTTCGATTGTTATGTTGCAAATGGACGAACGGACTGACAGATATAATATTATGACAATGTATTTGGGTTTCGTTACTTATATGGGGAAATTATCGAAGAAAACATCACGAGTAATAGGTGGGTAGGCTGTTGCGGTCTGAAGAGTAGTTAGGCAACAGCAAAGCGACGCATCTATACCATCTATGGTGCTTATAGGCCACGGTTGTTCTTACCACCAGGACACCCGTGTGCGTGTTCGCTGACCTCTCACTAAAAAAAGTTATCTTTTTTGCGTAGTCAAGATAAAACAGAGGTGCACTTTAGCTCTGAAAATAAATACACAAAAAGTTGAGACTCGAGACGGAGCACATTTCTCGGAACATTTAAAATTAATGACGTGACGCATTAGCTTAAAGTTGTGTATAAAGTAGTTAGAATATGTGCAGTTGAGCAAACACGATAAATAATGGCGGGAATGCGACTCCCGCCGGAAAATGCGCTGAAACTAAAGGAAATTACACCACCGCCATAAACGGTCTATTTACATATAGGGAGCTACATGTTAGCTTCAATGTTACTTAAATGTTTTTGGGATTTGTTCGGCAGAACAGTTACACTTGCATCAAACTTGAAACTTAAAAAAACGTTAAACTCTCTTTTTGTGCTTTTATTTTGGCAGAATTCCTCAAATCAGGAGTCATCTCTACTGATAAAATACTTAACGCTCCCTCCCTTTTCATGACTAAAATACACCAAACATCGCAAGGGAAATGGTAGTGAGAGATTAAAGGTATTGTTTTTGGTGATTAACACCGCGTTTAGTTATTGACTAGCTGTTACCGCGAACTTCGTTCCGCCCGTTCAGTTTGTATGGGAAATATTAAAATGTTTTTCCCAGTTTCCTCACAATCGAACAGGATAAAAGTATCCTAAATCCTTCTTCCAGTTCTAAGCTACCTCCCCATCAATTTGAAGCCTAATCGGTTTAGCTGTTCTTGAGTTATAAATAGCGTAACTAACACAACTTTCATTTATAAATGAATATAGATGTATTCTGAAACTATAAGAGCATGACGTTTGATATATTTTTTACAAAGTTCCTCAAATCTAAAATACATCAATACATGATTACTTCACTAGATTTCCTTTTTGTTTCTTTTGAGATAATAAGTTTTTTAATTATTACATTTCAAAATAAAAAGCTGTTTTGTATTCTCGCAATGTACACGTGAAATTAAAAAAAAAATATGCGCAATAGAATCACATTATATCTTGTTCGAGTCTCAGGGAAAATCCACAGAAAAATCCCTGTTATAGGATCGACAGCTTATGACATAAGTTACGTGACTTTGAGAAATGAGTTTTTAAATGAATTCTGTTCGCGTGGCGGCGGCGGCGTGTAGTCTTTTGATACAGATTACACATTTTACTGTAACTGACAGAGTTAATACAAATAAAAGAATAATACGGTAAACATAAAAATACTTATAATTGGCCTATAGGGGATTCGTGCAATAACTGAGGCGCATCGAAAAATCATGTGGAGAAACCTTGTTTCCTAATTGCACCCTTACCATATAAGAACCCTTAATATAAGAGCGTGCGTTATGGAAAACCTAAAAAGATTAGTAAAAAAAAACCAATCGTCAGATTAAGATAAGTCAAGTACATACAGATTAGTGTATATTTCAATAATCTGATGATTCGAGCTTCACCTTTGGAAACACGCGAGTCACAAAGTAGTAAAACAAAAGCTTGAAATACTCGAGAGCGACAGTTTTTATTTTTATTTTGAAGGAAATCCATTAGAACTTTTGGAAAAAATTAATTGTTGAATTTTCTGGATCGATGTAGATAAAAGTAAAATTGTGAATTACTGCTAACCCACTCCTCGTCTATCTTTTTCCTTCTTGCTCTCTTTTATCAACTCCACACTTGACTCTACCGTCTGTCACCATGATGCCATCTCAATTGATCACAATAACGTGTAGGAGTGGGGGATATTTCACAGCCTGGGTGAAACTTTCATCTCACATCATACCACAATTTAGTCAGGAGTTACTTTGCCCAAACTCGAACTGAAGCTGCATACCGAAGCAGCGCAACTTATCTGCGGAAATCATGTTCGTGAACTGATGCACGTCCCGAACCATTTGTACTTGAATGAATGAGCTTTTTAGTCATAGGCCACAGATGACAGAATTTATTTTGAAACATTTCAATTGAACCGCGAGCTACGAATTTTTGACTTGAGCTGCTGCTCTAATTCAGTTATTATTTTATCTGTATATTTGAACCGGTTCAGATCTGATTACTGATTTACTCACTTCTAGTCAGTAGCTAGCACAGTTTGCCGGCGCGAAGTGAAGGCTATATTGTCGCGTTTTGTATGGTTTGTGGGCCTTTGGGGGAGATGTGGTGAAGCCCGATAGTTTAGGTAGTTATCACATTTGCATAGCCTGTGTTCATGGGCAGCCTTAGTCAACAAAGGGTTTTGACGGTTCGTTTTATCCTCCGTGTTGTAAAAAGTATTTTGTATGTAATAGTCAGATTACCATTCAGGATGACTACGATATCAAGTGCAACCCTCTACACAAAAATATGACGAGCTCAAATATTTCAAGGGCGCATTTTTTTAAGCTTTTTCCATTTCAAATTAACATTCATTTGTCAGTGTTGATCATGTCTTGTCATCATCATGACTTTTGCGTGGGGAAATCGCCTCTGTGGTCTAGCGATCCAGCTTCGGACTTGACTTCTTGAGGTCCGGGGTTAAATAGAAAATGTGTATTTTCAATATTCCAGTAAAAATACCGTAGCCTGGGATTGGATATGTGTCCGGTTGGCGATAGGATAAGCACCTATCACATTGTAAAAATTAGTGTATTCGTCTAGTCGAGGGGGCCCTGGCTGTGACTCTGCCTGCCTCTTCAGGGATATGGGCGTGAAGATACTTTTCTTTTGCATGGGAAAAAATTTGAATATCTGGCACACTTAAATACTTTTTTTCTTTTTTTATATCTCAACTAAGAGAATGCTTATTTATAGTTTTTAGTAACAGAAGAGAATGTTATTACATTTTTGTTTTGGTAATGACATGCTTACTTATCAAACGTATAAAAATGAACCATAAAATATGGCGGAAATCTTGAGTTGCTCTACATAAAAGAATGTTTGCGCACTCAAATTTCTCGTAAGACACAAAGAAACATTTCTTTATATATAAACTAGTTTGCGTGGGTTTAGTTTCTCCTAAGGTTTCCACATTCGCAACAAAGTGCCTAATGTTTTGAAGAACGGAACAAACAAATGCTTTTATTATTTCAAATTGGATTTGCTTGAAAATATTTTGTAACGAGAGAACCATCAATCTGGGAACAAACAAAACAGAAATGTATTTTCCAGTACTTGGTGTATGCTATTGAATCAAAACATATTTTATTACACGAGAAGGCAACAACAAGCATGTTAATTTCTGGACCAAGAGAAAACCACGCCATCTACTCGTATAGACAACAAATTATTTCCATATATATTTCTATACATATGGTATATATTTTTTTATTATTTCCATATATACCATACATATATGGAAATAATTTGTTGCTAGATAAGCAGGTATGTTACGGCTATGTTCGAGTTGTTATTGTAGCAGCAACAGGTAAAGGTGGATGATTACAGAGCGGTCATTCGTAATTGGAAGGACATTAAGTAAACTTCGGTGTTGGACTATTGTACTATATGTTACAAATATTGATAGTTACGTCATTTCCTTACACCACACGGTATCATGGATGGTAATTAATATAGATCCCTATTCACTTTCCATTTGGTAAAATAAGAATCATCATAGTACCTAAGCTAGCGGTAATAAAAAACTAGACTAGTGAAATGGCGATGACGCAAATTGTGTGTTCTCATAATAATAGTAATAACAATATGAAGTTTATGTTTGTAACCCGTCCCAAAACAATTAAGGTGCAAAAATGTATGAAACTGAAAAAGAATGTCAACAAAAAATCTTTGAACAACTTGAATCTAGCCCTAAAGTAAGCAATTTAAATGCTTGTGCTATAGTTTTAGTCAACGGTTCCAATACATGTAAATACTTAATGAGATACCAGAACAACTTAGTAAACATCCAGATCCAGAAAAGCAGAAGTCTAAATGTTGATCACTCAATCAAGTGATCACTCGCAGTCAATTATCAAGCCATTATTTAAAAAAGGTGATACATGTGATATGAACAATTATCGACCTATAACGTTAATTCCAGTCATTTCTAAGATTTTTGAAAAAATAATGTATGAAAAACTTTTTAACTATTTACTCCATTTCAACTTGTTAAGAAATAATCAGTATGAATTTAGAAAAGGCAGGTCTACATTATATGCGTGTTTTGACTTAATACAAAAGGTAACTGAATGTCTAAATAATAGAAAGCATCCACTGTCTGTATTTTTAGATATGAGCAAAGCATTTGACTTTGTTTCACATAAAATATTGTTAACAAAACTTGAGAGATATGGCATTAGAGGTAAAACATTAGATTGGTTTAAAA
>NJDC01003090.1:48562-59765 GCA_002245475.1 Calephelis virginiensis
AAACAATAATCCGTAGTCAAAAAAAATTATCGCGATTTTTCAATAAGTTACCTATTAATTAATTAACAATTTTTTGTAGCACGAACATTAACATTGCAAGTGCGATAATTGTTAAACTATTAATCTAAGATTTTTTTCCTCTCGTGGAGCTAAGCCGGAGTACCCGTTTTCGGACGTATTTTCAACCCTCTGGGAAAATTATAAATATTAGTCCTACGATTCCGGAAGTCGGAACTTTTTTTAGGAAATTTCCTCTTCTTTCTGAATCTTTTTTTCAAATTTGAAAAATCTTTATGAGTTTATGAGATATTTGCAAAATACTAAACCCACCTTTTTTTAGTTAATTGTTAATAACTTTTGTAATTTTTGTTTGTGGAACTTCATTGTTTTTCGAAAACTATCTAGATGCCATTCCAAATCGAATGACACCTCAATCATAATTTTCGGAGACTGCTGAAAAAAGTTAACCAAACAGGCACTTGTTGACCAGACTAATTACCTTTTCTTTTCGCGTCAGTCAGTCCTCGCTATTGTCGTGTAATCTAAGAGCATTACATAACAAATTATACAAATTAAAACTACGGAACCAAGGAAAGAAATTACATGCTTGTGTTATGGATGTTAATCAAAGATAGTAATACATTTAATTGATTAAATAATATTTTAAAAAAATACTAGAAACAAGCACGCCCAGACCTGTTAATATTTTAAATCTAATCTAATTAAAATGTTCCTCACACTAATGTCTGAGCTCTTTAAATCGAACCTGGGCCTCGCCGTTGGTCGGTAGTGTTAGGCGTGTACGCTAACCCCTCGGCCAACTTTGAGTTTAGGATAAGTAAAATTACATTTTGTACTTAGTGACTATTTTTCATTCTCAATTGATATTTTTTTAAATGTTAAATACAAACTTATGTAAATAAAAAATATTGTAGGTTTTTTTTTAGTGATTGTGAATTTTCATAAAGAAATGCAGAAATTACGGATCATTACGTGAATACAGACAATAAAACATTTAACAACTATACCTGTCTATAAAACCGCCCAATTTTCCGATTCATTCCACGGTATATAAGTTTGGAGGGCCGCCAGAAGTCGCTATCAGCGTTGTTTGGCCTGACACCGCTGCAAATATTTTTGTTATAAACTACCCCTGATTTCCTGGTTACGTGTGCCAGGGACGTAAAAATAATATGCTTACCATTTTTTATAAAATTATGTCATCTGACAACAAAATGTATTAACGCTTTAAAATTGGCACGAACATGAAAACTACATAATTTATTAAGATGTAATAGCTCATAGCTAAGCAAAACCTTAAACCAAATTCAAGCAAAGGAAGTGGGTAGGCAGCGCCGAGTGTAAAATTACAGGAACCACTTGGTGCCGATTTGACCCTCCGTTACTCAAAATATATTTTACGTAAATAGTCTACTAACTAAGTAGGTTAAATTTGACCTGCCCAGTTTTTATCAGAACTAAAAAAATATATTTTAATTAGTTGAAAAACATTATTATAATATGACATATATAATTATTTTTAAATAAAAGCAATGGTTAGATATAGGTATCCAATAAAACAAAGAAATAGAGTTTCGTTCTTTTTCATAATATTATTTTGTTCCCATAAGTACATATTTATTTTTTCTACAGATCTTCCACGCCCCTCGCGCAATTTCATTATTGAACTTGGCTCACCAGTTTTATATTTATGTTTTTGGCGAGATACATACTTACACACCGAATTCTACCAAACGTACGGTTGCACCCACGTAAGCACATTAGCTGACCAACATCGCTTGTATCCGCATCCGCATTCCGCACTGCACACTAAGGTGCTGCTACAGACACACAATCAATTAAGTTCTTTGCAATCGGTGAAAGTAGTCAGGATAATCTAACATACAAAGACGTGAAAATTCGATCTAATGGAAGTAAGCAGTAAATAAATATTTTAAAAGCTCTGTTCCAATAATTGAAACTTTCATTTCATAGTTTTCTTATTTTGCACTTCAAATCTAATTAGCACTCAAATAAATTCAGTATGATTATGACGTTATCGCAGTAAGGTACCCGAACGGTTTATATCGGCAGTTGAAACGAGATTTTAATTAAAACTGCAGAAGTGGGCACTGTGAAATACCTAAGCTGCAAAGAAGCTGGCGAGTTCCTGTTAGATCTTTGTGTTGTAGGTTTTTATTTATCCGCCAGTCTGCGCAGACCAGCAGATTGTAATTTGCTTTGCCTCTCAAAGACTTCCTCAATGTATTTTCGTTGCTAGATCATGTAATTAAAACCTGGGAAATCTCTAATTAATGCGGAACTTGATTGGAATTTTGCTTGCTTCTTGATTATTTTAGAATGTATCGTAGCCTTTATGAGACTACGTTATTAAGGATTCATGTAAATCCTTTAAATATTTATTTTCTTAATATTAATACCTAGCATTCTGTCCGTTGTTTTATTTCGATGAAACAGTAAAACTACTTTTTTGATGGAGTTATTGAGAAGGGGATTTTTCTAAATAACATTTCTATAGGTATGCTGCTGTCCTGTGGCCGGGGTGTTAGGCTTATAGTGCAAGTTTATCCGCCCCACCCTCCGAACCGGAATATGTGTGAGGCGGTGGACCCGGGCAAGATGCTGCAGAGCACTCTACCACCAGTGGTCTTGTTAGTGACGACACATTTCAGCTTTGCTTACCTCTTACGAGCTGACAGGCAACAAGACAGATGATATATTCCACACAAAGGACCCGAAACAACACGGAAATATGGACCATGTGCTCCAAAACTTTAGATAGGAAAGGAAGTATGGAGATGGAACGCATGTCTGAAGGAAGCAACGGATTGTTTTTGAATTGCATGATATGAAAGTGTACTTACTCTATAGGTCGGTCACTAACTCTATAATGGTCAAAAGTTCAAGGTAAAAGTAATGGTTATATCATCATAATATGAAGTCATGATAATGACAATGAATTACAACCATAGGTATGTTCAAAATGCAGGCTGACCGTCGTGCTACTCACTTTTGAATATAGTTAATCCTAAATAGATTAACTGTTTTCTTTTACCTATTTTTATATTTTCGTGTAACTATTGAATGAAAGTAGTGCAGAGTTTTATTGAATTGTAATAATTAATATATTTTTATGTTTGTGACTGTACGGCGGCGTAGGCACGTGTCCGTAATCCCGGTGTAAAATGTTAAGAGAGTCAATAAATTTCACTTTTGTTCTGGCTACAGTCTGCACTGCAGTTTATCGCTAACCCGAGGAAGGACGAGATGAAATTTTTGCCGTTTCTCGAGATCCAGACGGTAAAAACTTATTATTCTTACTTACACAAAGCTTTTAACATATTTTCTATCCACTTTTCTTTGTAACCTCCATTAAAGGATTCCATTTAATACTTTTGACTATTATAACATATTTGAAAATAAATAAACATAATTTATTTCATATACACATGTCATGAAATTATTGCAAAAATGTTTAATGGCACCAACGTTTTCTAACACATTGTGATGTGCGGATTTTTATAAGTGGGTGAGTAAGTAGAGAGTGCGTTTGTGTGTTTGTCTTTTTTTGACGCATAGGATTTAAACAAATTCAGCTTCGATACTAGGGAAGCGGAGGTGGTTACCGTACACCTAACTAAGAACTAATGTTACTTAATTATTTAAAGAGATATAAAGTTTATTGTTAACGTACCCTTTAGCAAAACTAGTGAACTAATAAATGATCAAACTAAAAATAAAACCCGATACATAGAAGTACAAAAATAAAGTATAAAGTACGGTATCACCTTACACTTGCGGCTGATACCGTACGGTGTTGATACACTCTGGAATATACATTTAGGTGCAACAAAATTCACATATGTAACCCTTGGGTACACCTTTGTTGCTGCACAATGCATGAACCCATTGGCCGCACACTATGCAACGATACCAGAGCTCTTTGTCTTTGCCGAATTCTCCACAAATCAGGTTAAGCTCGTTTGTGACACCCGTTTCTCTTGATTGACACCTTTCTTTGCTCTTGCTTTTTCTCTACCTTTGTAGTTTTCTTCCTCTTTAAATTAGTTTCGTTTTTCAGCTTTTCTTTAAATTTTTCTGTTTTCATAGTTTTTAAATTTTTATTTATTTCTAAATCTACTTTGACAGGTGTTGATGTCAGGATTTGGGAATGTTGTTTTCGGCCTTTTGCTTTTCCTTTTTCCGTATTTTTATTTTGAGAGTTTTCGTTCTGGGGTAAGGAGTAGTCCAAACATTCAATAAATGAAACGAAGTTTTCTTCATCTTTAATTTTGAGCACATCTGTTGTCTGTGTCGAAGTTCCACTAGTTGAGGGCATTGGCTCATCAGTAGGGGCCTCCTTCGTAGGTGTTTCCTGTCTAAGAGACCCTTGCGTAGGTACCTCCTGTGTAGGCGTCTCTTCTGGTTTACCAGCGTATAGATCCGTGAATTCGTCAGGATTTACAGGCCAAACTCCAGAGGCTGCGAATCCATTGACCGCTTTTTTTGGAGTGGCAGTTTGCAAATATGCTTTGCTAAAAAGAGTGCTATGTCATAAGGCGAGGTATGTTCATGTACAGGTCACATTCTTTGTTATATTGATGCTTCAGTGGTCCGAAAAACGTCAGATCAAGTGGCTGAGTACGGTGCGACGTATGAGGCGGCAATGAAAGCATCACCACGCCATTTTTACGACAAAAGTCGTAAATATCTAGCGAGATGTGGCTCGCGTGATTGTCCAAAATCAGCAGTACAATGTCATCGACAGTTGGCTTAGTGTGAGCAACGAAGTGCTTTAGCCAATCCAAAAACATTTCTTCCACCATCCATCCTGATTTTGAGCACCGATATATTAAACCAGGGGGACCATCCCGTTCCAAAGAAGGTGCCATACGTAGTCGTGGGAAAATGAATAATGGTGAAATGAAATGGCCTGTAGCGCTCATACTGCAGCAGATGGTCACGTTCTTGCCCCGTTCCCAACTTGTAGCAGCACCAATTTGTTTCTGCCCTTTGGGTGCAAGAATCTTACCTGGCTTATGGACAGTGGTAAACCCTGTTTCATCAACATTATATATTCTGTTCGGAGGGAACGCATGTTTCTCAAGTAAGGTGATCAAGTTACTGAAAAACAGTTCCATTTTAGACTGGTTGAAAGCAGTGATTCTGCTCCACTAGTTGCTTCAGGTACCCGGATGCTGATGTCTGGGTTACGCTTGAGGAATCCGTAAAACCAATCTTTTCCGGCTTCTCTCTTTTCTGGGATAAATGGGTGTCGAATTTTATTTCTCTCAGCATACCGATAAACAACTCTTCGTAGGGTTGTTGGTGTTAACCCATAGAACTTTTTAGCCATCTCTATCAGATCAGTTCGGATCTCCGCTTCTTGTTCGGGAGTAAACACAGACTTCCCACCAAGCCTTGGTCTATATTCAGAGCCCTTTTTCACGTGATCGTGGAGAGTCATGACTGGAACTCCATATTTTTCAGCAGTTTTACGTAATTTGCCTCCAGCTTTTATTTCTTCTAAAGCCAGCCTCATTTTGCGAGGGGACCAGGCAAGTTTCTTCCCACGTGGCATCTGAAAGAAAGATGAAATTGTAAAATATTGTATGAAATCAAATCAAAAAATCACTTGCGGTTGTGTATACTATAGCTGGATTCGTGAAGAGAAACAGCATTTAGTTGAAGCTTCTTTATTGCAGAGGATTACACTTTTCATAGCTTGCTTTTCGAATGTAATTTTTTTGGAATGACTAATGTGTTGCCAACCTCGCGGTTTTTACAACTTCACCGGGCTTTGTGGGCCGTGCAGAGTGCTCAGCCCGAGACATCATTATTTAGATGGATTGGACTGTTCCCTACAACGCCAGCAACAAGGGCTGTCTTCCGGAAAACCGTACCTCGACTTGGTGCTGCGTTCTGGTTACTGAATGGACTAGGTGGAGGAATAGTGGCGGCTCGTCGCTCGGCGTTAGGCGCCGGGCGCAAGAGAGGTCTTCGTCGCTTTGACCGGCGGTGACGGTGTAGTGTAGTCTCCTGCGAATTTGTGTTCCGGTTGGGATTGGGAGGGAGGCTCGCGTTTGCCGCTGTTATTGGGTCCGCTGGATCCGATAACACTTGACGGGGTCTCCTAAGATTGGCGGGCGCGTTGCGGCCGGTGTGTAGTCACACGCGGGTGCTAACACCGGGTTGGGGTGGGCAGCCGTTATTTCAAAGTAGCGTTCCGATACTTCTTTGAAATGCTGCGCTATTGTAGGCAAATCTAGGTCACGATGTAGGTCCTCGTTGCGTACGTACCACGGACAGCCGGTGGCAGTACGCATGAACCTACTTTGGACTATTTGTAGCTTTTTAAGGTGGGTCGGGTACGTGTGTGCGAAGGCTACACTTGCGTAAGCTAAGATTGGCCTGACACACGTTTTGTCAAGTCGTCGCATCAGTTCAACAGGGTTCTATGTGGTGCAGTAACTGTTTTATGCTAATTAGGAATTAAACTTTGAAAGGTTGATATCAGCGTTTTACTAGGTTTTGCTATATGATTTTAATTTTACCATATTATTATGTAA
The DNA here is from genome assembly GCA_002245475.1 of Calephelis virginiensis. NCBI lineage: Eukaryota > Metazoa > Arthropoda > Insecta > Lepidoptera > Riodinidae > Calephelis > Calephelis virginiensis. The sequence continues at coordinate 55,153 of NJDC01003090.1, forward strand.
TCATAAATATAAAAAGTAAATGAAATGGTACAAAACATTATTTTTACACATAATTACAAATCAGATAGAACCCTGTTGCAGAGAGAATATCTATAATATTAAAGTTTCAAAGTTCTAAGTTACAATTACAAATAGAGATTACCAGTAAAGTAGGTAGATAAAATCTTGATCTGAATTATAAAGATCTGTTTATGTTAGTAAATTAGTAATATGGATGAAGAAGAAGTTAGTAAAGGAATGTCAGACTCAAAACCGGTCACAATGAATAAAAAAAATTAAACAATAATATTTCTTCATATATTTATTAACTAAAACATTTGAAATCTTATTAATTAATACATTTAAACTCCTATTTCCCTGAACATAGCATTATAATATACTCTATCTAACAAAGGCATCCATTTCAGCATTGACTTAAGAGCAGCCACCTTGTGATCAGGTAATCCTTTTTTCACAGACCGCAAAGTAAATTTTTTTGGAAATTTGGGAAATTGGATAACTTGGCGATTTGACCGGACATTTCTTTGATTTTCAATTGCTCCAGGAATGTTTACTTGCGTATAATCATCATCACTATGACTTGTCTTATAATAAACACTAAAATAACTTTGTGTAAACTTTAAAGCCGTCACTTTTGTATATGGGACTTTATCATAGCACAGAACCTTTGAACATGCTGCAAAATCTTTCACATCTTCTTTGTTTAGTTGAATAAGTTTATATGGATTAGTTCTGCTGACTTTCTTCAGAATTTTCATTAAAGATACTGGTGAATAATATTCTGAAGGAGTTAAGATCCTTTCAATACAGGAGTGGACATTGTCCACTTCTTGGATTCCGGAATGACCAGGTGTCGAGTACTTAACTTGGATTTCTTCAATATTTTCATTATCTTTCACGAACTCTGTAATGGCATAAGACATAATAGAATTTCTATTTTGAGGGACACAGGAATCTGCCCATAGAACAAGTTTGATAATATCAGGAAAATCTTCATACACCGCTTTCAGGATCTTTTGTAAAGCACTAGCCAAATCATTACCCGATCTACCACTCAAAACTTCAATCCACAAGCAGCAATAAATCTTTTTAGTTCTAGAAAAGTGAGCAGTCAAGTTGTAAACATTAAGCTTGCTTTTGTAAAAAAATGAGCTAACATCAGCTTGAGGACATGTCAGAACATTTTGTAGGTCAAAACATGTTACATCTACACCAGAATTGCGATCATGGTTCCTTGCAACCCTCATAGCCCTTTTCTCCTCATTGTGCTTTGTGTACATATCATTCATTTCTTCAGTCAATAAATTTTCCTTTTTAGCCATTTACCACTCTGAACATTTATCACACCTGTCTTTTTTAGGTCTTAAAAATGACAAATGAAATTCTTCATTAAAAATTTTTGAATATAAATGTTTCTTAATCACAGGTTTCTCTTTATTTTCTTCATATTTTTCAATATATTGTTCGTGCATTTTGTTATACTCAATGAAGTCTCCAGATACTGTCTTTGTGTAGATGAACGGCAATAATGTGACTCAACTACTGGGTATGATCAAATGTGTTCACGAACTTGGTTTTTAAATACTTCTGGAACCCTGGCTTGGTTATTATGACGGCCTCTCTTATCTCTCTGGGGTGTACCAGTATTAGAATTTTTCCTTTTGTGAACACCATAAATTGTCTTTTGAGATATTACTAGTGTCCCAAGGTAAAAATTTTTACACACTCTGATACGTGTCCCTTGGATTTCGAAATAATAAATGTATGTGTACTTTTTTTTCGTTGTTCCAGTTGTAGAACGTTTTTTCAATTTCTTTTGTGTAGTTTGGAGTACATAATGATATTTTTCTGTTTGAGATGCCATATCATAGTAGGATGTGAATATATCTAACCTCTGATCTTCTGTTATTGCTTTGCTACACTTATATTTACAGGAAGAAAAACAGTCCTTTTTATTCAAAACACATTTTTTTGGGACCTGCTTTCCTCTGCTTGAAACATAGGTTTCACCAGACTGGTGTAGTTTTTTCCTCACGTTTCTTTCCCATTCGTCTGGTTTCTTTAGACGTTTTCTTGTAATTTGACGTTTTTGCTGTTCAATACTAAAACAAAATTTAGGTGTAGGTAAACATGAATATGGATACACAAAAAATTGAAAAAAATATTTGCACGTTACAACCAACGTACATACCTCTGAATTTCGTCATCATGAACGAGTTCTGAACGAAATTCACCAGTTTCCTCATCCAAAATCCACTGTTCATGTAATAATGTAATGCAGGTCGATTTACTGGATTAATATCAGTTTCAGCAGGTATATTAATAATTTCTCCTGTAATTTCACACAAGACGTTCCGTTCCGCCATTTTGACAGGTCCTATTTAAGTGTAACCAGATTTGGAAAACAAAGTTCTATCTGTCATACAACGTTTCACTTAGAACCTTGATGCATTGAAATTTATTTAAATGGTACATAGAACTTTGTTGTTTCGTTAATATTTTAAAAACTATAGACAATTTCTGGACGGGTCTTCGTGCAGATAGAACTTTGAAAGATGGGCAAAATTTTTAAAGAAAAAAGAAAAAAGTCATAAATTGTTAGATAGAACCCTGTTGAACTGATGCGACGAAGTGTCACTTTGTTACGAAGTGACATTTTACTGTCTTTATTAATTAAATAATAGAGACGGCTAAGTACGTACTAGCCTTATTAGTGACACGTGAGATGTGCGGTTTGAACGACATCTGATTGTCTGGAATAACCCCTAGGGATTTTGTCTATTTTTCCCAGGGAATCATTCTATCGAACATTTTGATGATACCCGGATAGCGATAGGGTCTCATCCGTTCGAATGGCCAAGTGCCCCGATTAAAGTACACCACTGCACTTTTATCGGGGTTCACTTCTATGCGCCACTTCCTGAACCAGTCACCCAGGAGAGTGGCCGCGTTACGTAGAGTTCTATCTATAAACTGTCCGTTATGACTAGACGTATATAGTGCCGTGTCGTCCGCGAAAAGGGCTACGTGGACGCGCGGCGGTCGTGGTACGTCGTTCGTGTACAGGCTGTATAGCAAAGGTGAGAGCACCGAGCCCTGCGGCACCCCAGCCTCTAGGGGCCTACTGCTAGATAGAGTACCTTCTACACGAAATCTGAATGTGCGATTTGAGTCTCGTACGATGAGAACTAGTCTGTCTGGCACGCCCATTTCGTAGAGCTTATAGATTAGGCCGTTGTGCCAGACCTTATCGAACGCCTTGGCCACGTCGAAGAATAGGGCTCCCATGTATAGGGGGCAACGTCTATTCAGGCCGTCTAGAATGTGATCCGTGAGGCGGTGCACCTAATTTGTACATGAATGGGCTGCCCGGAAACCAAATTGCTTATCAATTAACAAATGTTTTTTGGCTACGACCGTCTTAAGGCGGGCGAGGATAAGACGCTCGTATATTTTGCAGAGTGAACTAATAAGACTGATCGGGCGGTAACTACTCGCGACGTTGAGGGGTTTACCCGGTTTATGTATTCCTATAACGGTGGCTTCTTTCCACTCGTCAGGAAAAGCACTGCCTGCTAGTAATACATTGAAGATGTTTACTAGTAGGTATATGAGTGCGGACGGAAAGTACTTTATTACTCTATTCGAAATACCGTCCGGGGCTTTTCTGTTGTGAAGATCTTTGATTAGATCTTTTACTTCGTCGTGATCGGTGGGAGGTAATGAATCGCCCTGGGGAGGTTCGCTTGCTCTACGCGCTTCTTCGCTATTTACTACACGGATATGTTCAGGGTCGACCGGCAGAGTAGAGACGGTACACTGTGACTGAACATTGTCGGCTAGGCATTCAGCTTTGTCGGCATCGTCAAACGCGAGAGATTGATTTGTTCTAATTAAGGGAGGGAAATCTACTTTTGGATCGTTTTTTAGAGTTCTCGTCAGTGGCCAGTAGGCCACGTGAGACGGCGAGATCTCGCTAAGAAATTTGTCCCAGCGTCCGTTAGTGTAGTCGGCTACGCGCTGCCATACTTCTCTCTGAAGTTCACGTAACGAACGCCGGTTTTCATCTGACGGGAATCGAACGTAACGCCGTTTTCGGTGTTTTTACTGGTCTCAAGTGTTTATATTTTTTACAAAAGGACGTTCGGCGTATTATAGTTACGCCAGAAAACTTTTTAGGTTACCTTGATAGTGATTTTTAGAAAATGGTGAAATCGGTGAATTTTGTTTGAAATGTCCGTAAACGATCGTACAAAAATGCCAAATGAAGACATGAATGTGATTTATAACAGATTTCCTAACCTGCTCCTACTGTTTTCTTGCATTTGCACCAGACACAAAAAAACTATTGATGAAATGTTAGAAAAATGAAGAATTAAATTGTTAAAAAAAAATTTGTTTTACTTGTTATTTTCTTTGCATGACATAATTGCCTTATTTGATAATTGCCCCTAAAATTTCTACTTATTGCAATGTTATTGTACCCTTCGCGTATATAAGTGTATTTTGTAAGTTGAATAAACGATATTGTATTTTCTAAATTATATTGGCAATTTGTTTTTTTTTGTCAAGAAATTAAAAAGTATTTAAATATTAAATATAAAAAGAATCCC
>NJDC01003091.1:23591-42380 GCA_002245475.1 Calephelis virginiensis
TTAGTGTCTTCGGCTAATCGTGGGTGCCCTGGTTGTGCTTCTACCTAGCTCTTCGAGTATATGGGCGTGAAGGTTCTTTACTTTCACTTTAACATTTAAACAATCGAAGATTTTTCCCTAAAATTAGGGAAAATAATTGAAATAAAAAAGGAGATTTACGATAAGAACATTTTTAGAAGAAATATTTATAATAATATCGTTTAAAAAAATGATTCTAAATTTATCCTTATCATTTTCCTTTTTGTTAAATTTATTTATATAAGGAATTGCCATAATACCATTTTATACAGCATTATGAGTTCTTTCAAAGGTAGACACGTCAAACCTATAAAACGTTTTGCGTCGCGGGTTAAAAAACCTTTAATGAAGAAATAAATAGAAAATTGTAGGTGCAATCTTCCCCTTATCTCGTTAAATATTAATGAAAATAAATTATTAGTCTCACTAGAACTCGAGAACTCGTAAGATTTTTATTAATTTTTTTTTATCTCGCTAGAGGGTTGTAGATAAAACAGAAGAACACTGACAAAGCCGAAGGCGATAACTAGTGTGGATTGTTTTAGTCTAAATCAAGAGTAAACATACATATGATATACAACGGCACAAAAATGATTGACATTTACAATTTTTTTTTATGATAGGCAAACGGCAAACAAGCAGAAGGATTTCCTGATTGTAAGAAATTCACACCACCTAAAGACACCTAAAACGGTAATGGTGCGTTGCCAACCTGAGGCCGGGATGGTGGGGCACAAGTTAAAGTAAGTTTATCGGCTACCTTTTCCTCTGAACCGGAACACTATCGGAACCGGAAACACTACTTAGTCAAATGTCACGGTGTTAGTGACGGTAAGCTTATACTCGGCTTTTAGTTGGGCAGTAAATTGTGTACATAACCACAAAATTTAACAACTGTTACTTTTCCATTATGATTGTCCAAACTATTATTGTAGTTCCTCATGCCACTTATTGTATATCAGACATAATTATTTATTAGTTCTGTATAATTTTTTATTACGTCTCAATATGTAGTTAAAACCAAATTATCTTCAACATTGAGCTTTATATCTTCACAAATAAGGTGTTTTGCTGGAAACATATGCATATTTTGTATTAGGAAAGCTTATCTACGGTAAAAGTAAAATGTTTTGCCAGATCTAATAATAGATGTGTAATGCCCGTGGATTATGCATCCGGTTATCAAACTATGAAGATTAAACTTATTGAAGAGATTAAGTTAATGTGTATCGCCTCTGTGGTCTAGCGGTTCAGTGGTTGGACTTGACTGCATGAGGTCCCGGGTTCGAACCCCGCGTCGGGCAACAAAAAGAAAATGTGGTTTTTCCAATATTGTAATAAAAAAGTTGCACGGGATAGGATATGTGTCCGGTTGGCGATAGCCTTACCACCTATCACATTGTGGGACTTAGTGTCTTTGGCTCGTCGCGGGTGCCCTGGTTGTGCCTCTGCCTATGACTTCGGGAATATGGGCGTGAAGATACTTTTTTTTAAGTTAATGTCTTTATAAATTAACCTTTTTGCCGTTGTAGTGGCCGCTTTTGTTTATGATCTTTGTAATCAAAAAGTTAGCAATTGACGTCTTTGTATTAACTATTTTATCAACACATGTGATGTGACCACACACATCGGACCACTAGACCATACAGACGAACTCTGTGGTCTAGTGGTCCGATGTTGGCGTTGACTACATGAGGTTTTAGGATCGATTCCTAGGAAGGGTGACTAAAAAATGAGTTTTTACAATGTCTGATAAAACAACACTGGTGGTAATTCTGCTGTTAACAAACTAAACTTATTTTAGGTGCATGCTATCTTTTTCAAATGAAACAAAAACAAAAGAGATGGAACGTTTCAGATATGCCAGATTAGTACGAACATGTCATATTCTGTTGTTTTTAATCAACGTTTTCCGAGTGATAGATTTAACGTCTATACAAATGACGTGTACGGTCTAATTTGACAGCACTAAAAGTGTTTTGTCTCTTTCTGTTACTTTCGTTAACAATAGACAGCGATAACTTAAAATTAGTTTAGTGGGTGCGCAACAAAATTACACCACTGTCCCGGGTTAGATAAATGCCCAGTTGGCGGTATGAGTGCCACTACGGTTACCTACGGCTGATCGTGGGTGCTCTGGTTGTACCTCTGCCTATTCCTGGTGGACATGGGCATGAAGATACTTACTTTAAGAGATAAGTTAACCCTTCAGTAGTCGAGGGGCTAGCGTACACGCCTTACTCCACCGACCAACAGCGAGGCTCGCTTGCGATTCCCGACGGGAAATTTATAGCATGTTACATGGGAATGGGAATTTGTGTTATGTTATGTTACATATATGTATTAGAATCGTTGATTAGCACCTATAACACAAGCAAACAATTTGCTTTTTTTTGGGGTTAGGTTCATATTGTGTAACATGTCCAAGAATATTTATTTATTGTTATTTGTATCATTGTATCATCGTTTATAATTGAACTTGTTAATTACGATATTTGAGGATGACAGGAACACCTGGTTTATAAAAAAATAACTCAGAAAAGTAAATAGCTCACGGGATCAAATACGATCTGTAGAGTAATTCTTGAATCTCGAATTCATGCCAATTAGAAATTTGAACAGAATATGTCAATTTAGGTACTTACTCTTGAATGCAATACTAGGGAATTATTAACATTAAGTTAACGGATGTAAAATAAGTCTTATTTTAGGGCTTATGTTATAATGGATTTCCGCAAAGTAACGCCTGATTCAATAAAATAACATTAGGTTAATAACGAAATCTCCTCTGTGGTCTAGGGGTCCAGGTGTTAGACTTGATTGCATGAGGACCAGGACGGTTCGATTCCCGGGTAGGGCAACAAAAATAAAATTATTTTTTCCAATTTTCTAATAAAAACAGTTGTCTAGGATTGGATGTGTGCCCGGTTGGCGACAGGCTTACCACCTATCACATTGTAGGATTTAGTGTCTTCGGCAAGTTGGTGGTTGGAGGTCTTCGCCTACCTCTTCTGGGATATGGGCGTGAATATACTTTTAATATTAAACTATTTTATCGGTTTCGTTAATTTTTTTTTAACTAAATGTTAATAATCCGCAAGTACTTTCAAGAGTACGTAAAATGACATATCCCATTGCAATTTCCAATTAGCATGAAATCGAGGTTGGAGTGTAATACTACTGACCGCTACAAATTACCAATTACTTTACAAAACCTTCCATTTAAATTTCCAGAATACCTCATGAAGATAATTTGTGTTCTAGTTAATTAGTTTTTAGCCGAATAAACTTCGCGAGGTGTTCTGGAACTTTCCATGGAAGGTTTTGTAAAGTAGGTGTTAACAGTGAGCTAATAGTTGCTGCCATGAAGTGTTTTTTTAAAGACCAGCCTTCTAAAAATGTCGTATTTGTGACTATGTCTTATTAAATACTTCAAACCTTTTAATATATACGTTTTCATTTTATAAATGAAAATTAACTCTAATAAATAAATAAATAATAATTCGTATCCCTGGACAAGTTACACAAATTGAATCTAACCCCAAATTAAGCAAATTATATGCTTGTGTTGTTTGTTCTAATAAATAGATACCAGAATAAATTTAATAAACACCCAGACCCGAAAATGCAGACATCTAAATGTTCATCAAACAAATGCCTGCCATTGTCGGGAATTGAACTTGAACCTCGCTGTTGGTCAGTGTAGTTAGGCGTGTACGCTGGCCACTCGACCAATGAGGCTGTCAAACACTGAACTTAACACTTAAATGAAATATTTACATATGGATTAACAATTATTTGAATAAGGTCAAAATAACTAGCAAGACCTATCACCAAAAACAATATAAAATTGCTTAAACTAAACTTAGATAAAGTTGAGTGTGAGTAACAATTTTTAATAATAAATGTTATGAATCCTTTTTAGTGTTTGGTAGCCGATTGGCAAAAACGGAACCCTTTAGGGCAGATTTCACCGATCATGTTGTTTGTTTTATAAAACTAATTAGTAATAATAATAATAATAATAATATATAATAATAATTAATTAATAATTGTAGGTAAACTCAATTGTAGGTAGTGATCCCGTTTATAAAACTATTGCAAGTAGGCACTCTTTTAAAATTGTCAATATTCTTCCATCTCATGAGAATCTACTTAAAACATAAAATAGTTTAATAATAAATATTCACAATAATAAAAATTTCTTCACTACATAGTATAAAACAAAGTCGCTTCCTATGTCCCTTTGTATGCTTAAATATTTAAAACAACGCAACGGATTGTGATGTGGTTTTTTTAATAGATAAAGTGATTTAAGAGAATAGTTTATATGTATAATTTATAACCATGCGAAGCCGGGACGGCCGTTAGTTGACAATAAAATTGGCATGATTGATACTCTTAACAGTTACGAATCAGTACATATTATAAAACAAAGTCCCCCGCCGCGTCTGTCTGTCTGTTTGCGATTAACTCGAAAAGTACTGAAAGGATTTTCATTCGGATTTCAACAATAGATAAAACAATTCTTGAGGAAGGTTTTAGTGTAAGTATAGTAAGTTTATGTTTTGTACAAACCAACGATATTACAACGATATTAGTTCAATATGTCGGCAAAAAATAAACCGATCGGGAGCTTTCCTCGAAAACGCTGTCAAAACCTTTTCAGTTTTAACAAAACAATGTATAGTGGGATTTTTCCCCTTCGATAGATCTCAAAAAAGTAAAAGTGATGAACATTTAGTTGTCTGCATTTTCGGGTCTGGGTGTTTATTAAATTTATTCTGGTATCTATTTAAGTATATCTTTGTATTAGAATAGTTGACTAACACCCAAAACACAAGCATATAATTTGCTTACTTTGGGGTTAGATTCAATTCGTGTGACTTGGCCAGGGATGTTTATTTATTTGTAAACAACAATATTTGAATTTTAAATAATTTAAAAATAGGTTAAGTCCTTTCTGAGAACATTTATTTGGCTCTTTACAAAATTAACAAATATAAGATTAATATGCTTTTAATAGCCCGTTTAGTAAGAGACTGATGTCTGAAGTAGGTTCCTAAGGATCCTTTAACACAGAGAAGTGTTGCCACAAATGTGGAGACTTTTCTTGTAGGTTAATTTGCCCCTTTCTGGGGCGGCTAAGACCTTTCGGCCATGCTGCCACGTCTTCCGTAAATTAATTATTTCTTATAGTCATTAGTCACATGTCTTCCGTATCAATTAATTCTTATACAGTCATTTGTCACAAAATATATACATAAAATAATAAAATACAAAGTCACGTCTTGAGTAAAGCGGTGGTCACTTTACAAAAGCTCATTTTGGGACATTTGGCGGCAGCGAGGAAATTCACGATACAATAATTTCTTCATGATTACTTGATTTGTGCACTTTCACTGAACAAAATTAAACTAATTCCCACCTTAATTAACTAATTTTACTTATAATTTACACTAAATTCAATAATTGTGAAAAAATTACGACCATCTTCACTCACGAGATTAATCAAATATGACATTTTATAAGTATAAGAAGTGTAAAAGCAAAAGGACGTCACTATACAGTCATTGTTATCGCCTAATAGGTATATTTTAATAAGTCCTAATTGTGCTCTTACCATTGTTTTCTTATTTTAATGCTGCTATATTCTTTTCGCCATTGTTATAATATTAAATTACATACAGAGCTAATAGTTACAGAAGAATGATTCTTGTAGCCTTGAGGCAAAATATGTATCATTTGTTCAATCTTGTATTTGTACCGGCTATTCTTAAGTCTTAGCAAGAACACAACAGTTTTTACCGCGTGTTGGTAAGGGCCCCTTTGCAGAATAGACCATCTACCTTCCTGCCAAGCAACACGGGGGTAATATTAATTAATATTAATGAAAAAATCCATTGGACTGTAAACATTTACTGTTGCCGTGATATTGATCCTGGTGTTATCTATTATTAGATATGGAGTTGATGAAAGTCAATGAGATATGAAACATATTTAGACTGCTACATTTTGATATTAAGCTTGTAATAAAATGGTTCCACAGCGCAATTATAAAACAGTATGGAAACTAAGCTTAGTTGTCAAAATACCTACACTCCATTCAACTGATAGGGCTGTCATTTTTTTAACATTCAATTTTTTTAATAACTAACTTAGTTTAAAAATAATATTGGCACTGCTACTTGGTAATCTTATGGCGCCGGTTAATCTGAGTAAAAGACGAATACGCTCATGGCATTTTAAAAAGATCGTGGAACCAACTTACAACGTGTTTGACACGACACTCTATTCTCTGATGCAGCACTGCGAAAATTGCTTAGGGTTCTCGTCAACGCGCGTGTTTTAGTGCGTATGACGGTTTCGGAAGTTTGTTGGTAGTTTCCATACTGTTTTATGTTTTCATTTAAATTGTTCACGTTATTGAATAAAAAATCACTTACAAAGTATCATATATCATTAATTATCTGGTATGTTGGTTACTGAAGTTACTAAACAATGTTTTGCTTTGTTAGCTTGATTAAATTAGTTGTTTAAAAATTAAAGTTTTTGCTTAGAAATGTCTCGTCTATTAAAAAAAAACAAACAAGTTATAAACGATCGCAAAAAAGAATACCTAAGTGTGTTTTCATTCAAATATTTCGATATGTGTAAGTTTTACTAGGAATGGATGGTGAAAAAAAAGCATATTCACGCCCATATCACCGAAGAAGTAGGCAGAGACACAACCAGGGCACCAACGAATAGCCGAAGCCACTTAGTTCCACGTGATAGGTGGTAAGCCTATCGCCAACCGGGCACATATGCATCCCGAGCAACTTTTTTTTTATTAGAAAATTGGAAAACCCCAATTTTTCTTTTTGTTGTCCGACTTAGGATACCAAATATGTAGTATTTAATGACTCCCGCTAAGCCTAGTGGTTCTGACTTCTGTAGAAAACTCATCAGGATTTTAATTATTTATTTCGTGGGTGCTGTTAAGAATTTAGCCAAATTAAAATTACAATGTCACTGTTTTATACGGGTTGCTCTGCTATTCTAAGTTTGAGTACCCTTGAAATTGCACTAGTTTGACGTCAAGTCTCTTACACACATATACATACATATCTTCACGCCAAGTCCCTAACGGGGTGGGCAGAGGGCATCGAGTGCCAAACCTTACGACCCTGGCAGACCTTTCTGAATCCCTCCACATTTATTTTCTAGGAATAAAAATTTTTCTTCGAAATTTGACTACGACAATGTCAAGCACTGATTTACTGAACATAATGAATCCTCATTTCCCCGTGGTCATCGCATTACTCTTGGAATTTGCTCATCCTTTTTTAATAGAAAAACTGGTAAACATTTTAGGGACACTATCAAAATAATAATATATTTTTGCCATACAAAATGCTAGTAGCTTAATGTCAAGGGATACAAAGTTCGCCGGGTTAGGTAGTCTATAATATAAAAATGAATTGCTAAATGTGTTGGTAAGCGCATAACTTCCGAGCGACTGAACCGATTTGGATTTTTGTTGTTGTGTTAGTTATTGTCAGAAGAAGGTCCTTATGAATAGAAAACTGGAAAAATCGCATGGAAAACAGCAAAAATAATACTTTATTTTTCATATACAAACTGAACACGTGGGACGAAGTTCGCCGGGCTGTACTTTACTACTAGCTGTAGTTTAAGATAAAAATTTATCACCTCTTGTGCTGTCTTAAGTTATTGTAATGTATAAGGAAAAGATTCCGCGTATACCTTTGTTAACTATTTTCTCAGTGTTTTTACTATTTTTTCGTATAATGTTTGTGACGTTTATTTTTTGTTATGCAAATTGAGGACTTTTTATTATTCTCCCGCTGCTTTACTTTATAGTACTACATATTGTCCGCGGATATACTCTCGTGTGGCTCTTCTGCCAGAATTCGTTCAGGTTTTGGTTTAAAAAGTAGCCTCTGTCACTCTTCAGCCTCCAAAATATCTCCAAAAGTAAAAATATAATTAAACATAATTCAGGTAAACAAAGGCAGGCAAATAAATAAACGAAACTGCTGCATAAATCTATTTATATACTTAATATTTAAGTATAGAGGAGTGATTTCTACACAGAGATATTATATATGTAAAAAATAGGCGACTAAAAGTGGGCAGCAGAACACATTTCCAGCATTTTTAGATTTTTTATCTGTATTTTGACCGCAATTCACACCGAATTTACTGAACAAATCTTAACGAATTTTGGATGGTAGTTGCTTTATGTTCTCATGAAGGATGAGAGAGTTAAAAGCCAAAATCGGGCTATTATTCATTAACGCATAGTCCTATTCGTTTTTCTTATTCGTTTTTTTTATTTATTTATTATTAAATCACGAAAGACTTTAAGTAATGAATGGATTGGATTTACCAGAAGTCGAGTACCTATCCCTAAATATATTCCGCTTTTCACAAAATATGACGGACACTATTATACGTACTGTTTTAGTAGCACCGATAATACACACACTGCTTTATAGCATGTTTTATTATTAGCACAAGCTATGTTACCATAGCCCTATAATATTAATTGTAAAAGGTTAACCGATTGGCTACTTTTGTTAAAATAGAAAAACAATATGTTTAGTGATATAGTGCAAGTTTTTTTATATTAATAATTAAAATTTGCCTCTGTGGTCTAGTAGTTCAGGTGCTGGACTTGTCTGCATGAGGTCACGGGTTTGATGACCGGGTCGGGCAACAAAAAGATAATTTGGTTTTACCAATTTTCCAATTAAATAAATGTTGCTCGGAATTTGATATGTGCCCGGTAGGCAATGGACTTGCTACCTATCATATTGTGGGATTTAATGTCTTTGGCTAGTCGCGGGTGCCCTGGTTGTGCCTCTGCCTACTTCTTCGGAGATATGGCCTTGAAGATACTTAATTATTTACTAATAATTAAAAAATGGAGTTTCATCAAGTGCCAACGATGAAAACAGTTCAATGTTCACATAACAATAAACATTGGAATTGTCTGATGGATTTGAATATGTTTTTGAATTTGGTAGCCCAATTTTCGACCTAATTTACATGTTAACAACACCCTTTGAGCGGAGTGAGCAGGTAAAAGGTAGTTCAACAATTAAATCATTTAGTTTAGTGTAGTTTACTTGTGTTTATCAATTTATCAGCAGTTTAATGAAAGAAATATTTTAAAATCCATTAAAAACCACTTGTATTATTTTAATTAATTTCAAATCAATATGAAACCGGATTCATAATAATAATAATAATTATATCTTTATTGTACACAAAACGTTATCACAAACATGAACATAAAGATAATACAGTACAATGGGCGAGCTTGTCTCCAGCAACATAGATTTCTACCAGCTGACCCGTAAAAAGGAAAAACGGAAACAAACATAAACGTAGACAAGTGTAGATACACGATTTGTTGACTATGAAATACTTAACCAAATATTAATAAATATATATAAACAAATATGTAAATATATACATAAACATATACACGATATACATGAACATAAACCTACGTAAATAATGTACACATATATAAGTATACATAATTATATACATAACTAGAAATACAAAGAAAAAACAGACGACGATTAAAAAAAATAATCAAATTTGTGAGAGATAGTGCTCTTTTAGGAGTTTCTTAAAGACAAATAATGTTTCACTGGCCCGAATTTTATCAGGTAAAGCATTCCACAGCTTAACAGCACGAACAATGCATGTTTCAGAATAAAAAGCAGAGTTACTAACAGGGAAACGTAACAAGGTTTTAACATGAGGACGACAAGGAGGTTCAGTGGAATGTAGGAACTGAAAGGAATCACGGAGATAACTCGGGAAATGCGGATTAAAATGGATCTTATATAAAAGACACAGTAGATGAAAATTACGACGTAAACGTATAGGGAACCATCCTAACTTAGCCCTGTAACTCGAGACATGATCAAATTTTTTGAGACCATAAATAAATCTAATGCAAAGATTTTGAAGTCTTTTTAATTTGTTAAGTAGTTCTTCAGTAGCGTCAAGAAAACATGTGTCGGCATAATCTATAATAGGAAAATTAAGGGTATGTATAAGCGAAATTTTCGTTGTAAGGGGAAGGAAATTTTGGAGGAGCTTAAGAGAATGAAAAGCATGATGAACCTTTTTACATAAATTATTAACATGGAGATTCCAAGAGAAATCGGAGGTAAAATTTACACCCAAGTTCACTGCAGTATTAGAATAATTAATAGGCGAATTATTGTACAGAAGGGCGGGGATATCTGAGTTGGTAATTTTGCCAAGCATGTAGCGACTACCAATAATTAAGGCCTGAGATTTAATTGGATTCACGATTAATCCAAAAGAGCTAGCCCAATTATAAATTCGTTCCAGATCCTCGTTCATACTCTGAATTACCTGAACAACATTCTCAACCGGAAAATGTCTGTATAGTTGTAGATCATCTGCATATAAGTGAAAGTGAGAAGATATAACTGAAGTGACCGCATTGATGAAAGTAGAAAATAGGAGTGGAGAAAGAACACCACCCTGAGGTACACCTGCACTTAAATTAATCCAATCTGAAGATGATTCACCCGAAAGAACACACTGTGATCTGCTACGTAAATAAGAATCAAACCAATCTAAAACAGAAGAGGAAATATTTAAAGATCTGAGAACTCGCAACAAAACGTCCCAATCCACAGAATAGAAGGCACTGCTAAAATCCAAGAAGACAATAACTGTTAGAAGTGTTTTATTCACAGCTTGACGTATATCATCGGAAATACGAATTAATGCTGTAACAGTGCTGTGCCCCGGACGAAACCCAGATTGGTTCGCATGTAATAGTTTGTTATATCTGAGAAATTTTGAAATCTGGGAGTGAACAATGTGCTTGAGTACTTTTGAAAGAAAAGGTAATATGACAATAGGGCGAAAATGAGAAACTAAAGAAGGACTTGCAGTCTTGGGAAGAGGAATAATGTTAGCCTTTTTCCAAACCGAAGGGAAAGTATTTGTTGATAAAGAATGATTGAAAATAGCAGTGAGGTATTCATTATTATGTTGTATTCATTTTTGTCTAGTTAAATAAATACATCTATATCTATATATAAACAAAGGCGGGTTTGTACTTGTGACGCGAGAATTGCTTAACCGCTTAGGGGCACTTGCACATTCCCGGGTTACATTTAATATTGAGCTAACCCGGCGTCATTGTGGCTACTAAACAGAACTTGGCCGTTGTGGCCGGGTAAATTTTACCCATGTACATTATTGTACACTGAATCAAGCTTATGTCAAAATTAGTTTTCTATAATAGAGAAATAGGTAGTTAAATACATTATTAATAAAAATCAAACATTTATTTATCATAAAATGAGCATTTTACTCATCAAATTAAATCTTTTTATTCTACGATAATTTTTTAGAACATAACTTAAAACGTTTATTCGAAAACATAACATAATAAACATTTAGAGACAAAACATAAAATTTTCTTTAGAACATAAACATGAAATCATGAACTATATAAAACAAAGCTTATTTACTAATAATATACCGATTTATTCGCTATCGAGATCAACGCAACTTTGGCATAATGGGATAATGTGTTGCATACAAATAGGCTTATTACACTTATTGCAGTTATGCCTAGTTTTTTTGTTTTTGGCGGAAGGACAGTCTTTGCATCTCGTGTACGTTTGAGAACTTTTATTCGGAGGGTAGGTTATCGTTTCACCGACTTGTTCGTGAATACGTTTTCATAAGCATCTCGGTAAGTTCTCCATATTTTTCTCACGCGAAAGAAAATCACGCAGGTTTGCTTTCGAGCTATTATTTTCACGAAAACTAATCACACCATTTATTGCAGCTACATTCATGACCGCATAAAATACTGTCATTGGCCAGCGTTTTGAGTTTCGAGATACATCATAGGTAGCACAGAGCTCATCAACCACATCGACGCCAGCTTTCGTAGTATTATCAAATGTAATTATCTCTGGTTTCCTTTTTTCACCACTAGCAAGATCAATGTTTTGGTCATGATGAAGAGAAGACAATACCAGCACCACTTTAGATCGTTTAGGCATGTAGGAAATGAGCGTCATATCTTTTTGGAATGCAAACTGAGTGCTGTATACTTCTTTTCTTCGCGTGGTTATAAAGTTTGGTGGGATTTCTATTTTGTTTTTACGTAATGTACCTGTAGATGTTAGTTTATGAATTTGTTGCAAATGCGTTACCAGTGGAATGCTCGTGAACCAATTGTCCATTGTAATATTTCTATTACTTTTAGAAATAGGATGCACTAATCTGTCTACAACATCGAAAGCTTTATTACTTTGCAAAAACGGCCCCTCAGGCTGCTTACCGGGATAAATTTCAAGATTGACTGTATAAAAGTTTTTTGCATCAACCAAAGCATAAATTTTGATGCCATATTTCGCAAGTTTATTCGGGATATATTGACGAAATGAGCAGCTGCCGCGAAATGCTTCCAATTTTTCATCGATTGTAAGATACTCATTGGGAGTATAAGTATTTTTACAGTTTGAGACAAACTCTTCAAAAAAATGTCTAATTGGAGCCAGATTGTCCAGTTGCTTTCGCTCTTGGCGTGTTGTTGCATCATCAAAACGCAAACAGTTTTGTAAAAAGTAAAAATGCTGCAAAGACATAGTAGTACTAAAAATTTCCACACCAGTACCATCGGTTCTCCACAAGTCGCTCAAATTTTGGCGATTAGAACGATTTAGTCCAGCCAAGTACAATAAGCCAAACAAAGCTAATAGTTCGTCTATAGTTGTTTCTTTCAATAAATACTGAAGCGATTGTTTATTGTTAGACAACTGTCTCTGTTTTATCTTAGCATTAGTATGACAAATTATTTGTTCCAGCATGTTATTATTTATAAAGCGTCTCCAATATTATTATACTATTTCAGTTTTATCATTTTGCGCAAAAGGCTTTACCCCAGGTTTTTGTAAAATTATGTTTTCTGACATTTGTACATTTATTTGTACATTTGTATATGATACATTTGTAGCGAAAACATACAAAAGTACATAAATAGCATTTGGTTATTTTACGGCCGCGTCTCTTGCGATCCGTAATTAAAAATGAACCCGCCAGATCGATTCCGAGCGTCAGAAAAGGAAAGTCGGGTTCTACTCGGTCTGTGGGTAGATTACCCATTATTTGAGTTAAAGTTTTACCTCTGAAACGACGACATATTAGACACTCACGGAATCACGCGCCTAGCTAAGTTGCGGCCACCAATTGGCAAGTACCGTTCCCGAATAAATGCCAGAACATGTTGAGGACCGGCATGAAACAGGCGGTTATGTTCAAATTGAAAAATCAATTTAGTTAGGTGATTGTCAGATTTCAAAAGTATTGGATGTTTTTTATCAAAAGGATAATTTGAGTTACCTATACGGCCTCCGACGCGAATTATGTTACATGAGAAGGCGCATTTTCATTGGTCGATAAGGCCCGCATTCGGGGTGCGGGAGATTTCTGTAACACATGCCATAGGTCCCGCAAAGAGTTTATCGTTTTCACTGGTCGTCCGAGCCCGCATACGGGGTGCGGGTGATTTCTATAACGCATGCGATAAGGCCCGCATGCGGGGAGCCATTTTCACTGGTCGTTAGAGCCCGCATTTGAAGTGCGAGAGAATTAGGTACCTACAGTGGGTTTATCGATAGATCTCTATGAGTTTTAGCATTTGTGAATCCGAGAACCGTTCAGCCATTTTGCTCCCACGCTGCGTAAATAAACAGCGTTAATAATATAAATAATGCGCGTAGTATTGATGACGTCTAATGAATGACTGAACGGAGGCGAGTCACCGCATGCTTTGTATCGACCGAGTTATCGACTGACTAGTTTCATTGATCGTTATCCCGAATGCGGATATCACCCGCACACGTTTAATCGACCGAGTTATCGACCAGTGGATTTTATTGGTTGTTAGCTCGCATGCGAGTACTCCCCGCAATCGGGCTATCGACCAATGAAAATGCGCCCTCAATAAAGGGATTTAATGAAGTTACGGTAGCACCTGACTTTAATTTTTTTCTTATTTGTTAAAATATGCAATTCATTAGGTAACTATTGTTTTTGAGAAATTTTAATAAGATAATTAATAGCCTTATTTCTTTCATCAACTGATAGAGGACCAATTAATTTATTAAATGGATGTGTAGAATTATGTATGAATCGAAATATATAGCTAACTACATTTTGTAAATATAAAAAAAATAGAATAATTACTTAGATTTATGATAAAATCGCACGATATTGCAGCCTCCCCAACGAAATCGGATTGTGCTTTCATCTTAGGTAAGTCAGTTAAAGCTAGAGGTTCAACGGGCCAGCAAGATTCTGGTTTAAGTAAAACTCAGGTCCATTCCACCAAAGCGTTGAATTAACGTTCTGAGGATCCACACCACGAGAAACTAAATTAGCTAGATTTTCAACAGTGGATACGTGAAGCCAGCAAGAAGCATCTATTAATTCGTTAATAGACGCGACTCTATTTGCGACAAACATTTTTGTCTTATTTGGAGATCTCAACCAACCAAGAACGACGCTAGAATCGGTCCAATATACTGAACGTGTGATAGGACAACGGAGAGTCAGAATTACTGTGTTGGTAAGTTGAGTGCCTAAGAGCGCCGCTGACAATTCAAAACGAGGTATAGTTATTGGCTTAATAGGAGCAACGCGCAACTTAGCGCATAATAAAGAAACCTTTTTATTACCTGCATTGTCTAGAGACCTCAAATAGACGCAACTTCCATAGGCTCGCATGCTTGCATCGGAAAAGCAATGAATTTCTATTACAGAAAATGTTTCCAATAAAGTGTACCTAGGAAAACAAATCGAAGAAAGTTGATCTATGTGTTCAGTAAATTTAGACCAACACCTTTTGATATCTTGGGGAACTGGGTCATCCCAGTCCATTTTAAGAAACCACAACTCTTGAAGAATTATTTTAGGTTTAATCGTACACAAACTAAGCAATCCGAGAGGGTCGAATATCTTAAAGGTAGAGGAAAGAATCGTACGTTTCGTTACAACGTCTGTGGGAGTATACTTAATATTAAAATGTAGGTTATCGGACAATGGCGTCCATCCTACGCCTAAAGTACTGGTAGAATTGCTTATCATAAGCTGACCCTCCTCAAAGTTAAGGGAGTCTTCAAATAAGGGAGTAGGTAAGTTAGAGCGGAATTTACGAAGGTGAAAACAGTTCTTGGCTAATGCAATTGAAACAGAACGTTGAATGTAGCGCATCTCTGACTCTGTGTTTGTCCCTGTAAGAAGGTCATCACAGTAAAAATCCTTCTGAATAATAGTTTTTATTATGGAGTCGCTACATTCTTCACCGACTTGCCGACAGTACATATTTATACTGCCGGAACAGGATAAGAATATTAAAAAGTGTATCCTGTATAGTGGGTCCTATCATTTGTATGTGATTTATGGACATACCAGAAGAAGTGAGGGCCGACGCGTCGAAAACCACCCTAAGCTTGGTGGATTCACTTGAATCCTTAATAACAGGATGATGAGGAAGATAACATAAGGTCTTATTAACCACTTCATTGAATGGAAATTTAAAAAGATGACCAAGGGCTTCATATTCATGGATGAAGTCCAAATAGGGTTTCTTAATATCTGGTTGTTTTCGGAAACGAGCCTCTAGACTCAAGAAGTGTTTCTTAGCTAAGCTATAAGAGTATCCTAATAAGCTAGGGTCCTCGCGTAGAGGTAGAGCTACACAGAAATGACCGCTTGGAAGACGAGTGCTGTTAGCAAGAAAGTGACGTTCACATAAATTTTCCTCATTGGTGAGAGCTTTCCTTGGCGGAAAGTTTTCAAGTTCCCAAAACCTTGTCAATTCGTCGTTTAATTGTTTGTTACTGATTAAAAAATTAAATGTAACCTTTTTTGAGTTACAAGATATAAAGGGATTAAAGATAGAGCCAGATATAAGCTAACCTAGCTTGGAGCTCCTTAATGTGGGGTTCTTATCTCCAAGCGAATGTGACTCTGGACCAATTAAGTCCTAAAATAAGTCTGCTCCTATGAGCATATATATCTAAGAAGGTTTATTAAAATTAGGATCAGCAAGTTTCAAGTTATGAAGCTTAAAATGCTTTATATCAAAACCAGACTTAGGTAAGCTACCTGATATAGAAGGTAAAATTAAACAAGAAATTTTAACCGAAAAAGACTTGTCTTTAGACTGAAGTTTTAAACAACACCGCTTTGTAGGCAGCCTAAGAGGGGTATTTCCAATATCAACCACTTCCGTATTAGAAGGTTCGATATTTAAATTTAACTTTTGTACTACGGCTTTGGTTAAAAATGAGGACTGGCTCCCGCTGTCAAGTAACGCATGAACCAAACTCGAGTCTTTGTTACAGGATTGGTTATCCAAACTAATGCTGTGCATAATAATATTTCAGGAGGAGATAAAGAAGATAAAGCTACTGACTCACTAGTGCCACCTTTGTTGCTTGGTTTGTCAGAGTGGAGCAATGTGTTATGTCGCTCGCTGCATATACGACAGCTAGCACGAAGCTTACACTGCTGTAGTGAATGTCCAGCCTGGACACAGTAAGAGCTCAATTTATTATTAGAAACAAGAAAATACTTTTCTTCAAGGGATTTATTTTTGAAAGCAGTGCACTGGTAAAGGCGATGATCACCCTTACAAGCCACGCATATTAATGTCGACCTTAAAGGCTTACTACCAGGTGAAGTAGCCACCATTACCTTAGTATGTGACTTGTGGTAATTGTTGTTTGTTTTATTTTGTTTGGAATAAGAAATGGATGTAGAACTACTTAATATGTCGGCACGATTTTTAAGAAAATTATAAAATTGATCTAGTGTGGGTATATCAAGCAAATTAGATTTGTGTTCCTGCCATTTGAATGAAGTTGCATTATCTAGTTTACCTACAACAATATAAATAATCAAGGTTTCCCATTTTTCTGTGGGTAAACCTAAACTGTGGAGGGCATGTAGGTGCCTCTTAATATGATCAATCACCTTGAGCAATGATTTTTCAGCTTTTTGAACAAATTCTATATCAAATAGAGATTTCAAATGGTTAGAAATGAGCTGCCGCTTGTTGTCGTAACGCTCACATAAAAGCGTCCAAGCTTTGTTATAATTGTCAGCGCAAATATCAAAATTAGATATAACTTCTGCAGCTTCACCACCCAAATAAGAAGTCAAGTAATGAAACTTATGAACATTCTGTATGTTGTCATTGTTGTGTATTAAAGAGGAAAACATTTCTTAAAATTCTAGCCATTTAGAAAATTCACCAAAATAAATGGGTATTTTAAGTTCAGGAAGTCGATATGACCCTGAAGGTATGTCATTATTACTACATTTATGGTTACAACTAGATGAGTTTAAAGTTTGTCCAGTTGCATTAGTGGTGTTACGTTCAATTAAAACCCTAGCTAAAGCTATACATTGATCGAAATCCTGTTCAATAAATTCACGAGTTGCTAATTTGGCCTCTAATTTTTCAGAATTAAGAATCTCAATTCGACTCTGCATCGCGTCAAATTCACCAAATAATGCCTCAAATCTAGATAATTTCATCATTAGCTTGTTTACTTCAATTTGAGATATTACTTCTAAAGTATCTAAGTTTTTAAACTTAGTAAGGCGTCCTTTGATTATGCTGCGTCTATTAATTTGATTTTTGTATTCTTCTGCATCCATCATTGTAAACTACTTAAAAATGATATAAGAATGTATATAAAAAATTGTATACGATACGCTCCCCGCTATGAGAACTCAGCTGATTAGCTTTCTGGCTTAAGTATGCAGCACGCCGAACAGGTAAGTGCACTACGGCAACACAATGAGATCTGAGGCACGAATGGCTGGCACAGAGACAGGTGTTCAGGATGTCCGTTCTCTATGTCACTGGAATGCAATAACCATATAATAGCTAAATATTAGTCATGTTTTTCGGAAAACGACAGGGGATTGTTATGTGGTGGAAAGAAAGTAGCGAGATTAATTTACAGCAATGTTGTGACAAGTTGAAACACAAACTTAAGTTAACTTGTAAATCTTAGTAATAGCGATTCTGCTCTAATACTTTTGTGCAGACAAGAAGTAATTAGGTTTGCTCAAGTGATTTGTTAATGAATGAGTAGGCGTAACAGTAGACAGGCTATAAGCTTTTCAATAGTGCGGTGCAAAAGGTGTGCGGACTTAGCTAAGTGCTATGAAACAAGTCAATAAATAGGCACTTTACGGCTGACAGGCAACAACACATATACAAAATGCGGAAGCATTATCCCTAAAACACAAGTAGAAGAGGAATTACAATAAGAATTATAAATAGGAACGGGCTCACTTGGTAATTAGACAGGCAAGTCGATTGAGGACATCTCCTAGGCGATCTTGTATGTCTTGGCCGCGTCAGTATCTCGTGGGCACGCCGCTGTAGTTATTCTACTTCCAAGAACATAGACAGGCAGAAACAATCTTCAAAGTAAACACATTTCGAAGACGTGGCGTGGCCGTGACCTTTGGCGGTCAGTCATTTGAAATATTCCTTCCAAAGAATTGCAGGGTCCTGTCACGGTCGCCAATATGTTTAGGCGAATCAACAAAACAGGTTTCGGGTTTCAAACTTTGTGTTTTAATACTAAATATTATCTTGTATTTTTTAATATAGTTTAACAAGCTGCGTATGTACTGCGTAGGAGTATATGATTA
>NJDC01003091.1:42662-67017 GCA_002245475.1 Calephelis virginiensis
CCTCCAAACCGGAACACGTCAACAGCAAGCTTGAACGTTATGGTGGCAGGAATAGGTAGGCTAGTGGTACCAATCCGGACGATTCACTGCTAAACTCTACCACCTAGAAGACTTGACAAAGTATTTTGGTATTAGTAGTGTTGGTACGACAATTTAAGTAATCACTTATCACAAACTTTTCTTTTGTTATAAGGCAGTCTAGAAGCAGGTTACCCTTTGATGATGATAAGTGATTATGATGATTTGTGGTGTTTATATCTGTTGTATATAAACACCACAAATATTAAGACTGATGCGTTGCCACCCCATGACGAGAATATTAGGCTACGTCTTAATGGCTATTATACCTTTCTAGATGGATCACGATAATTGGCGAGTACTGACGTTACGACTGTAGGAATATTCCGCAAAACAATTATTTTTATTTGTTTTAATAACAGTTTATAGAAATCATGCACACGATACTCTTTGCCTACCACGTAAGTGACTTAGCGTGAAGATATACCTCTAGATACCCTGTGTAGTCATCTACCTACCTGGCAACGAGCATATATAATGCTCGCTTCTGAAATAAATTACCAACAAGACCAATAACAGTAGAGTGCTGTGCAACATGTCCGGATAGAGATTCACTGCCTTAGGTACTAATTTCGCCATAATGACAATGTCATGTGGTTCAGAGGGTAGGATAGCCCGTAGATTCGCAAAAACCGAACACCTCGACAGCGACGCACCTGTACAACAACAAGCAGAAGGATTGCCTGGTGGTAAGGAATCACGCCGAATAAAAACACCAAAGGCGGAAATGGTGCGTTGCCAACTTGAGGCCTTTAGGCCTCAAACAAAAGTAAGGTTATAAGCTACGTTACCCTCCGAACTGGAACACTGATGTGTTCCAGTTTTTATTGATATGAAAAGCACAAACGTTATGGCGGCAGGAATAGGAAAGGCGGTGGTACCAATTCGTGCGAGTCGCTGCGAAAATCTACCACCCGGTAGAATGTTACGGTGTTAATGACGGTAAATCTATGTACGCCTTTTACGAGCTGCTTGGCAGGAAGGCGGATGGTCTATCCTATAAAGGAGCCCGACCAGCACTAGGACCATATAACCACAATGTCTAGCATAGTTGTCTCTTAAGTAGAGTTGTGTGTTTGTAGTCATATCTCATAAATAAAACCGACGATAACAAAAGTAATAAAATTTATCTGGACACAGACGTAACCAAAAACTAATTAATCATGTCGTAAGTCTGCTGCCATAAACGTAACAAGCTGGCCAACTTCCAAATCCTTGTCAAGTTGGAAAATTCTAGAATGCTCGATGGTCGCTAATTTCTGACATTTTAATATGTTTTAGTTTACAGATGTTATTTAAAAGTGTTTTAGTTTACAGATGTTAGATGTTATTTATAAAACTGCAAGAAACATATTACTTTTTCATTAATAGTCACATATATGTATACTTATATATAAGTATATATACATATTGCATTATGTATGTAGGTAGATACATCATTCAGATAAACGTCAAATATTTAAATTATTAAGTACTAAATGCGAAAGGGCATGCTCCGCTTGTTCGGTCATGTGAAAAGAATGACAGATGAAAGATTGACAAAGCAGATATACAATGCGAATGTGGATGGATGTAGGTACCCGGGGAGACCAAGGCTGACATTTCACGATCAGATCAATCGGATATTATCCGAGGGTGGTGTCAAGAGTCTCCGAAACCGGCGTGTTTGTATGAAAGGGTTATGAATGTAAAGGAAGCAAGACAGGATTGTCAGGACCGTGAGGTCTGGTACTCGATACTCTCTGCTACCACGTAAGGGACTTGGCGTGAAGATATGTATGTATGTATGTATGTAAGTACTAGATGGCCCGGCGAACATCGTTCCACTCGTTAAGTTTGTAGAGGGGAAAATAAAGTATTGTTTTTCCCATTTTCCTTTCAATTTTCCCGGATTTTCTCTTACACACTTGATTGAGTCTTAACCGGTACTCAGAGATATGGTTATATTTACGAAGGCCAAATATAAACCTTACACAAAGATTTTGAAGACGCTCAAGTTTGTTAATTGCTCATTGGTTACGGCGTTGCAATCCGGGGGTAGATTTTAATATTATACAACGTCAAAGGATTTTTGTATAGATCCACATGGATAAAATATATTTAAATTTGAATTCGAAATTTTGAACGCTCAGATAACTTAAATATAAACTCGTCACAAGTGCCTCCTTTAAGGCAAATTACCGTGAAATAAAATGTTTTCTTTTCTGTTCTCTTCTTAGAGCTTAGAATGTAATAAAATAGAAATTTTATTAAATTCTAAGCCACTAATTGGCTCATGATAAAATGGAAATTCTCGGAATTACGACCTAACTTTTCAAAAAGAATCATCAAAATCGGTTCGCTATTAGTCGAATAATAGCGTAATAAAAGTACAAAAAACATACGGTCAAATTGAGGCCCTTTTCTTTTTCGAGTAAAATTTAAATACATTTTGACATACCTACTTTACAAAGTAGTACCATGATGATAGGGATTTTGGAATGGTTTTCTCTCTCTACGGAAATACTATTGTATCATTCTGAATCAGGTTTTCACAATTTGAAAAATATTTGTAGCTAAAATGTATACTTGAGCTTAATTAAAATTAGTCAAGCAAGAGCGGAAAAAAATGATTTACGTAAAATAAAAAAAAGTTATTTCATTACATATCATCACAGTACTGGCACATCACTAGTCTAGATTGGGATCCACCGCCTTATTTATTCCTGCTACTACACTGACAATTTCATGTTTCGGTTTGGAGGTTCAAGTAGCTGATAAATTTGCACAATTGACCTAACGCCTTCGCCACGAGACAGCGACGCTATAATGTCTATGGTTTCCAAAAGTCAGGGCTATCTCATACCATCAAGAGAACCTTGTGCATGTTCGTTATCTTCATCAAAAAAATTTTGGATATTTAAAAAAAAAATAAAAAAAAATGGAAAGGACCTTAGGCTACTTTTTATCCCGGTGTCTAAATAGGTTCAAGCGGTAGTACAACAGCTATAAAGAAAAAATATAATTAGACGGACCAGGGGCCCTACCATTAACGCTTATAGCAGTATTATTTCAATTTTGCTAAATGTTCGCTTTTATAAGCAACTTTATGATGTATGTCATAAGGTCGTCTTTCTCCGATGTCAATTAGTAAAAGTAAAGTAGTACGTTCACGCCCATATCCCCGAAGGGGTAGGCAGGAGCACAACCAGGGAACTCACGACTAGCTGAAGACACTAAGTCCTACAATGTGATAGGTGGCAAGCCTATCGCCGACCGGGCACATTTCCAATCCAGAGCAACATTTTTTTTTTCATCAGAAAATTGAAATCAATTAATTAATTAATTAGCAATTAGTATTATTGAAGCTTATGGAAACCCACCCTGGATCAATGCTCACTAAATAATAAACAATCAACCGGTTTAAGAGTATGTTAGCGAATAGAGAAAACATTTTCTCATTTGTTTCCACTATTGTGTGTCAGATATGAAAAAGTAGTTAGTATAATAATAGAACGAGATCCAAAAGCGTAAACTTTAAGTTTATCTATTATTAACGATAAATACGTAGCTTATCGCCTCTGTGGTCTAGCGGTCCGGCTTCGGGCTTGACTTCTTGAGGTCCCGGGTGCGATCCCCGGATCGGACAACAAACAACATATTTAAAATTGTATATTAATAATTTCTATAATATATTGTATATTATTATTAAATATATTGTATATTATTATTAATTATATTGTATATTAATATATTCTAACAAATTTCTAATAAAAATAGCGTTGCTCGGGATTGGATATACGTGCCCGGTTGGCGAAAGTCTTGCCACCTATCACATTGTGGGGCTTAGTGTCTTCGGCTAGTCGTGGGAGCCCTAGTTGTGCCTCTGCTTACTCCTTCGGGGATATAAGCATGAATATACTTACACTGCTTAGTCTGCTTGACAATTTGCACCTGCTATTTTGCTACAATCGTGATTTTGATATAACGTCTCTTTATTGTGGAGAAACTACTATTTTTTTATAAGAAAAATATAGATTTAAGTTATCCCAGTAGGTACCCAGTAGGTAACCAGTAGGTAGGTGGTAGGTATCCCAGTAGTACAGTACATTGATAAGAATATAGAAAAAAATACATATTTTGGCTTTAAAATTATCCCATAAAGTTTTAATGTTAATTATCGGTTTTAATGTAAATACATAATCCAAAACTAGACACAACTAAATATTTTACAGCATTAAATATATAATGGGCCAATGTAAAAATAAACCAATAATGTTTAGGAATGTGACAGACAGATACATTAATCCAAATCTTTTTTTTAAGTACTTCAAGTATGTCAACCAAATAGGAAATATCAATAAACCATATCAATTCACTGGTTTTGACATAAAATCTATTTATTGCCATTGGCCGAAGGGCTGGAGCCTGGAACACACTCCTAGCGGCTCCAATCATGTTCGAGGCGCAGGTTCTTAGCTGTTAAAGGCAATCCTCACTCCTTCGTCAGGCAACAGATTTAAACGCTTTCTTTGTATAAAAGTTATACAGATTTCACTAGTGCGAGCCGTAAAGCTTTATAGAATGAATGAGACGTTATTGCATCAAATAAGATACGTATGTAGAAACATACCTATATTGGATCTTAGACTATAGTCACAAAAACACTTGATTATGTCTGAAGTACTGTTAGTGCTGTGGTATTCTAGATTCCAGTGGCATGTACTGTTAGGATTTGCAAACAGTAAGCTTTCCGATGTGAGTATCGCGTCTTTAGTATCATCTTAGGCTGTTGACAAGATATCTTTCTCCAAATTATAAGGCCGGCCACACATACGATATTGGCAATACAATAAGGATGGGATGATAATGGAATAACATTCCAAGGGTATCGATATTTATTAGTCTCCAAAAAGTGGAGGTTCTTTGTTTGTTTGTGTGTTTTTTTTTAAATGAAATGAAATGAAATGAAATGAAATGAAATGAAATGAAATGAAATGAAATGAAATGAAATGAAAATGAAATAAAAATTATTTATTTGCGGAATATAACATATTCTACCACATTGTGTCGTGCAAATTTTTAGTTAATTTTAAGAAGTTACATATTTCTATAAAAATGTTTAAGAAATTACATATTTCTATAAATATTTAAATCACAGCCCTTATTT
This sequence comes from Calephelis virginiensis, assembly GCA_002245475.1. Lineage (NCBI taxonomy): Eukaryota > Metazoa > Arthropoda > Insecta > Lepidoptera > Riodinidae > Calephelis > Calephelis virginiensis. The sequence goes on from NJDC01003091.1 coordinate 47,890, forward strand.
ACATTTTAGTAAACATTTTATTTATTTATTAACATAAGTTTCATAATTTATTATAAATTAATTGAAAGGTAGATTAATTTTTAGTCCTGTCTACCGTACACTACCACCGTTTCCAAACCTAGCCAGTCGGGAGAAGAAACGGCGAAACAAACTCCTCTTATACAAACTTTTATATTATATTAAGTGATGAATAACAATAATAGGATTTTGATAATGTCGTTATCGAAAGGTAGGCCTTGATTGAGAGATGGTCCCATATTTCATAAAAGAAAGTGGTTTTAGTAATAACAATCGCCTATGTGGTCTTGCGGTCTGGTTGTTGGACTTGACTTCATGAGGTCCTGGGTTCGAATCCCGAGTCGAGTAACATAAGTAAATTTATTATTTAAATTTTCTATAAAACAATGTTGCCTGGGATATAATATTCCGGTTAGCGATAGGGTTGCCACTCATCACATTGTTGGACTTAGTTGGTTCGGCTAGTCGTAGCCGCCATGGATATCTGCCCACCTTTTTGGGAATATGGGTGTGAACGTACTTTTTTATACTATACCATATTTCTTTATTTACTTAAATCATATGATCCTGAAATTGGATCGTTTCTTTGCAGGTTAATTACTCTTCGTATTTAAGATAACCTCTTAAATTATATAAGTATTGGTAAATCGATATAATTATCTTATAATGTAAATGATAGGTTTCCAAAACTAGTTTAGGTAATACATGATGGCAAAGATGTAAATCAAGCGTTGCCAAAATGACACTGTGAACCTGAGTCTGTATAAGTTTACTGAATGTCTTTTTCTAAACCGCAACATGACATGGGCCACCACTGACGTTATAGAGACAAAAATAGATAAAATTATGATTTCATTTGAAGGGAATCATTATAAGACTACTATTTGAGTGCATATACTAATGGTGGGGGTGCCTAAGATATTAAACATGCAGAAAATCGAGCATCATGGGGATATATTGGACTTTATAGATTAGTGAACACAACGGTGGACAGATGTAACGTTTCATTTTTCAGCGGCACGTTGAGCGTCTAGAAGCTAAAACAACAATAGTCACTTTATTATAGGCGAGCTCACTAGTGCTCACAGAAATATGTCAAATTGACAGGTTGCCATAATGTATAATTAAAATAGATGCCTTGTCTCTTGAATGTTTCTGGCCCTCCTGCTCCCACAACGACAGGCGAAATTCGTCAGAAAATTTAAACATGCACTAAATAGTATGCGGTAAGACCCCATACTTTAATCTTACAAGATCGAAAATGCTTTCACAAGCCAAAATAATACATGTAAAAAGTATAAAACAAAAACAAATTATCACTACATAGTATAAAACAAAGTCACTTCCTCTGTCCCTATGTCCCTTTGTATGCTTAAATCTTTAAAACAACTTTGATTTTGATTTGACTATTTTGATGCGGTTGATTTTAATAGATTTCACGATCATTTCACGATCAGATCAATCGGATATTATCCGAGGGTGGTGTCAAGGGTCTCCGAAACTGGCGTGTTTGTACGAAAATGAAATGGGTAATGAATGTGAAGGAAGCAAGACAGGTTTGTCAAGATCGTGAGGTCTGGCACTCGATACTCTCTGCCTACCCCGTAAAGGACTTGGCGTGAAGATATGTATGTATGTATATAAGTACTAGATGGCCCGGCGAACATCGTTCCACTCGTTAAGTTTGTAGAGGGGAATGAATGTATGTATGTATGTATGTTTTTAATAGATAAAGTAATTGAAGAGGAAGGCTTACATGTATATTTTGTACCCGTGCAAAGCCAGGGCAGGACGCTAGCAATGTAATAAAGTTACCTCAATACTTCTCTCGATGTTTACATTTTATAATATGTATAAATATTAACTCTGTATCACACTAAGTAAATATTAGAAGCGTATCACATTATTGGGTTTGTCACATCCCTACGCTAAAATATTTCAATAACACAAGTAATTTATCTCACGAGTATAAGTGCGGCTTGTAAAATATGAGCATGTTAAGATTTACCACTTTTACTTGATGTTTATGGCAAGCTATCCCAGCGGAGGGTATCACACGGCTCATTTCACACGCTAAGCGCTACGCAGAACATAGCTGTAAGTGTCCACTACCATGATATCGTAAATAATTATCGAAATTCGAACTTTCTCGATTTAGCTAATATAAAAAGTATTGCTGAAACCAATTTTGAATTTGTTATAACTACAAAATCGATTGCTAAAATGTGATTAAAAATAAATATGTATGTATGTATAGGTACTTAAAAAAGCTTATATAATAACAATAACAATAAATTTATTTCTCTCTTACAATAGGCAAACAAAAATAAAGGTAAATATATCTTAAAAATGAAAGAAAAGCTGTAGTTTAAACCTGTTTATAAGAGATTGGCGCCAGTTTTAGGTATAAACCTGTGTTACAGGTCACCAATGCCCCCATATACTAATTAGGTAAAATAGTATTATCGAGTACAATGATTTTAGTAGGTACACAACAACTTTAAAATTTTAGTTCATGCTTAACATTAATAAAACTTATTTGTGTGTGTGTGTGTGTGTGTGTGAGAGAGAGAGAGAATGTGTGTGTGTGTGTGTGTGTGTGTGCGTGTGTGTGCGTGTGCGTGTGTGTGTGTGTGTGTGTGTGTGCGTGCGTGGGTGTTTATGTGTGAGCATATGTATGTATACGTATGTGTGTGAGTGTGTGGATATAATTAGTGTTCGTATTTGCATGAATATCCAAAAGACAAAAACTATGAAGAAAGTATAAATTTTAATGTTTACTGGATAAAAGATCTTCTGTTTCCAAGACGAGCAAAGTGAAGCGCGAGGGCTCTACCTAACTACTTTTTCTCGAAGCGTTTCGTCAATATTTCGAACCTATATTAGTTTGGTTTGGATTTAACGAGTTAAACAAAATGTTCACAATATGATGTCATATGACATAATGACATAGCGCTTATAATTTAGGTGTTACTGATATTTAAAAACCTTCACTTTCGTTGTTGACTCTCTGACGAGAATCAAAATTCGTAGAGCACTGTAATCCTAAAACGTTATAAATAGGTATGTAAGCTAGTTTTGGTAGATACACACAAGCAACAAAAAACAGAATGGCATTTGTTTTCAATGTTTCTTATTTACAAACTTTCACATTTACAAGCTGGGCTCTCATGGCATTAAAATATTTTTGAAAGGTAATAAATGGGTATTGTCCAAAATTAATTTTTATTAACTTTGATTTTAATTTAATATCTTTAGTTTAAGTAGAAAAAAAATTGGTCATGGTTACACTTTTCTTCACGCAAGAGTCCCTTCCAGGGTAGGCACAGAGTAGAGTGACAAATATCACGATTCTGGCTGACCAGCTCATGTTTTCACACACAATTTTTTTATGAATATAGCATAGAGCCGCAGTATATTTATAACAACTAAAACTTTACTGATAATTTGTTTAAAAATGTTTATACATAAATAATTAAAAGAAATTAAATATTTTGTCTGTTTAATGTCTACTTTATGTTGCCGCAGTTACAATTTAACGGTAGATGACGAGGAAAAAGTAACAAGTCACCTCGTCAAACCGGGGAAAGCACTTTCGTTTAAAAAGTTACGTCTCTCGCAGTATTTCGATGCGTATATTTTGAAGATGAATGACAGTTTCTAATAGATTTTCTATGGGCAATGATTTGCGGATTTTAGAACTCTTCAATTGGAAATTTTATGTTTGAGCTGCCTTTAATCCTATTAATGTTAAAAAATGCGAAAGTTTGTATGTTTGTTTTGTTATTCCTTCATGCAAAAACTGCTGAACCGATTTTCATGAAATTTGACACACACATAGAGAGTAACTTGGATTAGGATAGTTTTTATTCCTGTGGGACCATTAATCACGCGGGCAGCGCCGCGATCAACAGCTAGTATTATAAACGCGAAAGTTTGTGGTTATGTAGGTATGTATGTTTGTTACTCTCATGCTGCAATGGCTGAACAGATTTATCTGAAATTTGGAACCCAGATTATGACCTGGATTAACATATACGCCATTTTTAATCCCGATCGAACATCGGTTCTTGTAAAAATGTGAGCGAAGCCGCAGGCAACAGCTAGTGGTATATGAAGACAACTCGAATCAGCGATGTTAGTCAAGAAACACAAGCAATCTAGTATCTTCACGCCCATATCCCGGAAAAGGTAGGCAGAGGCACAACCAGGGCACTCACGACTAGCCGAAGACACAAAGTCCCACAATGTAATAGGTGGCAAGCCTATCGCCAACCGGGCACATTTCCAATCCCGAACAACATTTTTTTTATTACAAAATTAGAAAAATCCAATTTTCTTTTTGTTGGCCGACTCGGGGAATATTCTAGATAAAAATTTATTTATAATAAAGTACCTATAACTTAAAACTATCTATTGGAATGTTGTTAACATTGATTTGGGATCATCTCAGAATTTGTCAAAAAAATACTCAAAAAAATAATTATATCAAATAGTTTGTTTCTTGCAGTTTTAAACTCAGTTTCTATAATCAATGACCCGTACCATTCGTAATCAAAACGACTCGTTTCTTGAATATAGGAACCGAGCATTAATGCAGTAAAATAGTACTGATAATTGTTGGAGAATAGATGGAGCATTGAAATTAGATAGATGACAAGGTGGTAGAGTTTAGCAGCGTCTCACCAGGATTGGTACCACCGCATTATCTTTTCCAGCCATCATAACGCCAGTGCTTGCCGTTAACGTGTTCCACGTGTATGTTCGTGTAAACTTACTTTTGCTCGAGACCTAACATCTCGGTCTCAGGTTGGCAACGCTCTATTACCACCTATGGTTTCTCTAGGCGGCGTGAATTTCTTACCACCAAGAAATCCATCTACTTGTTTGCCCTCCAATATTAAAAAAAATTCAGACAAGTGGGTATTTTGAATTCAAACATTATTTTTGCTGTCTTCAAGTATGTTATTGTAGAATAAATGATATAATTTAGTGAAATTGTTAAAAACTGAATCCAATTTCTTAGCCTCGTCCACATCTAACTACACAAAACTTTCCCGTGTTGATCCTGGTCCACTGAGTAGAGTAGACCATCTGCCTCTCTGCCAGGTATTTGGTCGGTTGGCGATAGGCTTGCCACATATCACTCTTCGAACATACTAACATGAAAATACTTAATACTCAAAGTATATACCTAACACCTAAACCAGTTGTTAAAAATGTATATGCTCATTACAAAAAGCATTTGTCTTCATTTCTTTTCTAAAAAAGATGAATATACACTTCGAATATAAATTTTGAATAAGTTAATTTAGGTTGGTAAAAGAAAGTTACCTTGAAAATAAATTTTATGAAGATATCGTTTGAATCTCTTCAGAATATAAATGTGTCTAATGACCGATCCTTCGCCCATAATACAGCCTTTATTAAAAAATATGCCAGACTTTGATGTAATCACTGTTTAATTATGTTACTGTTTATCAAGCCTATGATTCGTCCATAAAAAGTAGTTATCTTTTCATATAGATAATGTTATTGAAGTGAAACTTTTTAAAATCGTTGTGATTCCAAAACGGGTGCAACGGAAAAACGACAGATAAGAGACACAAATATATATATTCGTCTCATTCTTTTGCAGGTAAGAGACACAAATATATATTCATCTCATTCTTTTGTCGATTTACTGAAGTTTCACTTCTATCGTGTGTGAATCGCACATACAGCTTTTTTATATATAGCAGCTCTTACCAGCTTAGAAGGAGTGGTCGAACTTTCATGTTTTTATACATATAAAGTTTATAAACCTTCCTCTTGAATCACTCTATTCTCTCTAAAAACCGTATCAAAATCCATTGCGTATTTTAAATAAACATAGACATACATAGACATACATACATAAACATAGAGCGTGAAGATTATGTTGTGAAGTAAAACGAATCCAGCATAAATTCTCTTTGTTCGACGTTTCTGTGTGTGACGTTTTCGATGTTTATTTTTATGTTTGAAGGCAAGGTGATGTGATCTAGATTTTTAAGAGCACCATTACACAGTAGCCCGCTATATCTTGGTCCGTACTAGAGGGTTGCCTGCAAGAGATCGCTGACTTGGCGATAAGGCCGCCTTTGTGTATCTTATAATTTAAGTTTTATTTGATGTATTTGTAATTTCTCTGTATTTTGTGCACAATAAAGAGTTATTGTATTGTATTGTATTGTATTGTAAGCTTTATTGCACATAGGTTTTATCGAGGTTTTTTGTGAGCATAGTCTCACTGTCACTAGCACCGTGACAACTGACTAGGTGGTAGAGTTTCGCAGCGACTCAATCGGGTTGGTACCACCGTCTTAACTATTCCTGACGCCTTAACGTCAACGGCAAGCGTTGACGTGTTCCAGTTCGGAGGTTAAGGTAGCTGGTAAACTTACTTTTGCTCGAGCCCTAACATCCCGGCCCAAGGATGGCAACGCACCATTACCACCTTTGGTGTCTGTAGGTGGCGTGAATTTCTTACCATCAGGAAATCCGTTTGCTTGTTTGCCTCCCAATATATAAAACAAAAAAAATAAAAATATGTTCAGTTATGTGTTATTACTGTAAGGACATATTAAAAGACAAATAAATACAAAAAAATATCCAAAAATCGGAAACAGCTACCTGGCTCACTCATACTGTTATGAAATAAAATTTAAAATAAAAAAAACCCGACACAAGAACTTTATTACCCTTTAAAAAGTAAAAAAATCGGTTAATCTCCCCACTTTCACCCCACAGCTTTAAAACGGCTCAACCGATTTTCATCAAACATGTCTAAGAACTCTCGCACATAAGTTACCTTTAATACAAAAAAAAAACTAAATTGAAATCACGGAATCCGTTCGGGAGTTGTGATGCCACAGACAGACAGACAGACAGACCTTAATAACCTTCGGTGCCCCCGCTAAAATTAGATTCTTGCATCTGGAAAGAGCCCAAAGAGCTATTTTAAAGGTAATGGCTTATAAACTTGGGAGGTTTCGTACAACTCAATTGCATAATCTATGGGAAGTCCTGTCTGTAAGAAAATTATACATACAACGTACTATATTAGGCAAGCACTCACTTCAACCTTTTAATCCTAATCTATTCAATAACAAAAGAAGACATGATGGATACCAACTAATCTCATTAAGCCATCAGTTTTTCTTTATTAGTCCACTTTTGTATAAAAAAATTAACAGTTCTCAATATTTATATTCTGTCGTTTACTGATTGCAAATGATTGATGATGTTAAAATTATTTCAATGGCTTTTAAGCTTAAATTACGATGATGTAGAAGAGTTAATTAAATTTTAAACTACCCTTAATTTAAATCAATTTAATATAGTGTATCAATATAAGACTTTTTTAAACATACACACGCACGCAACTTTCAAGATTGCTTACATTAGTAAATTTTATTTATCCACTTTGGAATAACTTCTGTTTGTTTTCCTGAAATGGTGTTAAAAACTGCGACACAGTCTCTGATTAATGCAGTTATTATCGTTGCAACTTGTTGTAATTGTATAACTGTTTTAGTTTCAAACAAATATTTTCAATTTCAATTTCAATTTTCAATTATTTAGTTTGCGTGTGTTATAGGAACCCCTCAATCAGTATAGACAATAAAAAAAAAACAATTTATTCATACGGAAGGCATGGCAGCATGGTCTAAAGGTCTTAGTCGGCACCAGAAAGGGGCAAATTAACCTTAAAATTAAATTAAAAAACTATGTCAAAAGCGTATGACGGCAAACCCGCAATCTATAAAGACGTATAAATAAATATAAATATCTCTGGATAAGTTACACAAATTGAATCTAACCCCAAAGTAAGCAAATTATATGCTTGTGTTAAGGGTGTTAGTCAACGATTCTAATACGTAGAAATACCTAAATAGATACAAGAATATATTGAATAAACACCCAGATCCGGAAATGCAGACACCTAAATGTTCATCACACAAATGCCTGCCCTGTCGGCGTAGCTAGGCATGTACGCTAGCCATTCGACCAACGAGGTGGTTAAGTGAGGCGGTTAAGTATAGCCTAGTACAGACTGTTAAAACAACATTCGGGCAAAGGCATTGTCAGATTTAATATTACCGACCAGTTAGGAGTTTTGGATGGTCGGGGTTTATTAAATTATTATTTATGTTATAGTTTATATCGAGTAAAATAAATCGATTTTAGTGACATTTTGTAAAAGTTTACCAATGAGTGAAATGAATAGTCATGAAGAAAATATTGTATTGTGTATTTTCTTGTTTCCGCCAAATCTTACTAAATGAGCTTGGGTAAAGAGGCCACTGTTTTACTCAAGACCCTGACATAACTTTTTGTGACGATGACTAACACCTTTGAATAATTTAACCCCGATTTTGATAAATCGAGTTTGACTAATGACTATGCCAAATGCTAAAGTTAATAAAAAAACTACAAAAAAAAATAGCAACTCTTTTAGAAAGAGTTACGAAAGCAATACAATTATATTTTTATTCATGTCATGTAGATAAGTGAGTTTAAGAGAAATTTCAATAGCCCGTAAGTAAGTACCTGGTAACAAAACATTAGTGAGAAGTCATGCTTACTTAGAAAGTGAAATGTGGAAATGTTAATGTTTTTAAATTATACTTAGAAGGCAAATAAGTAGACATCCTGATTGCAAATCGTTAGGTAACTAAGTAATTTGTAAGGAAAAGTTGTTAATTAAACAACACTATTTTGCCTGTATTTGTTCAGGTTCCCTGTTTGTTTGTTTGTTTACCAGCTTTTTTGCCAGACAGCCTGTTAGAGACGAGCATATGGGTCTACTAGCAACATCTCTGGTGGCAGAGTCCTGTGCAGCAACTTGCAAGTCATTAGTAATAGTCTTAATGTTCAAAGCAGTCGAAAGGAAGTTAAGACAACTTGAGTTTTATATCGATTGATTTAGAGATCAAAATTACGTGGAATACGAATTTTTGTTAAAACCTTTTGGAATCTCTTGACTCGCTGGTGACTGGTGCACAGAAAAACTCTTACGTTGCACCTTCATTGTTAATAATATGCTTATTTTTAATGCAAATAAATTAAAAAAAATCTCTAACGAGTATCAGGTAGAGATTCATCGCTTTATCTATTCCGTCATAATGAAATTGTCATCTTCCGGTCCAGAGGTTATAGTAGCCGGTAGATTTGCACAATATGCCTAAGAAAAGAAAAGAAAAAATATTTTTTTACGGAATATGAGTGTTACAAAGATTTTACAAAATTAATTAAGCGGTCCCACATAATCTACCAATTTGTGGTATACAAATATTTTAATAGGTTTTTAATCTTTTATTTACTATTTACAAACTTTTTTTTGTGATGATTTTGAGATTACATTTTTATGAATCAATTTACTAATTGATTGATTCATAAATATGTAAATTAATTTATCCCTATCCACAGTTAATAACCAATCCCCCTATCCCTATCTACCTTAAACTAACAACCCGGCTACAAGATAGCGACGTACATATAACATCTATAGTGTTTTAGGTCAGGGTTGTCTTTTACTATCAGGAGACCGGTAAGGTTGATGGCTGTTCAATCAAGAAGTTGTGTGTTGTGTACTGGTAGCACCAGAATGGAGAGAGTGTTCCCTAGGGACATAAGGAAGAATTTGTAGGGAGCAAAGAGAATGTGCGCTTGAGTGGAACATAGACACGTTTCTAGCGCATTTACCCCGTGTGGGTCCAGGTTCCTTTGTAGAATAGACCATCTGCCTTCCTGTACCAGGCAGCTCGTAAAAGGCGAGCATAGGCTTGCCGTCACTAACAACGTGACATCTGACTAGATGGTAGAGTTTCGTAGCGACTCACCCGGATTGGTACCTTGCCTATTCCTGTGTTGGCAACGCACCATTACCACCTTTGATGTCTCTAGGCGGCAGGTATTTCTTACCATCAGGAAATCCGTCTGCTTGTTTGCCTTCGAATGTCATAAAAATAAATCTCTATCGATTCGACTACGATGTGGTCCGTACGACTGAGAGGTCGACAAATCCGGCCTTGCGTTGATGGTAATGTTCAATCATATAAAAAAACGCAGTTTACTACTCTCTACTTGACTAGTTCATTCATTATAGCGTCAGGAATAAACAAGGCTATGGACCCTAACCGGTTTAGTAGATGCCCAGCACTCTACCAGTCTTGTTGGTAAATTAACTATTAAACCTCGGTTCCAATAGTCAACAAACCGTAATCCGTTAGTATAACCATTGATGGTTTATCTAAAAGTAACGAAGCGTTGTTCACAGCTACGTAAAAAGCTTTACCTTATTAATAGACAACGAATGACCGTAGTTGGACTTTTTACTATTCGTACAAAAAAACTACCGTTTGCAGGCAAAAACGATTTGTTTCTTTAATAACGGAAACGGGCAATAATCTGTGGTCTTTTCTTACGAGCTGCCGGGCAGAAAGCTGATGTATCTACGCAAGAGATCCGGACCATCACAGGGTAAATACTCTTAGTACATTCCTGGCTCAGCTCTTTAAACAAAAAACATGAACTTTGATAATTTTTAGTAATAACACTCTTCATTTATAATCTATTACGTCGAATAGCAACAGTATTTTTTTATAAAAAATAAATAACATATAAGTTGGGACAACCTTATCATCCATTTGTATAATTGTCCAGTAATTTAACAACTGGATTATTTTACTTATTCTAGTTACATGGGTAAAAGAAAGCTGTTATTATACTTAGTAGGGGACTCCGGGATGCTAAATGTGTACTAATACAAGCGTCATTAAATAGATCGTTTTTTGTTTTAAGCATTACTAGCAGCCCGTCGCAGCTTCGTACTGGTGGAGATAACTCTATGTTATTATACAAATAAGCTTTCAATTTGAATCACTCCATATTTTATTGAAAAAATCGCACCAAAATATGTTGCGTAATTTTAAAGATCTAAGCATTCTTAGGGACATACAATGACAAAAAAAGAAAATCAATAAAAATTGTATCTTGCAGTCACCATGTTTTTATAACATATATTTAACAACATGAATGAGACGAATTCAACAATAGGTACCTAAATAATATAAAATTGGCAAGTGGTTTTGAAAGTTTATAATAGACTTGGTTAGTTCCATGCAAATATACTTGGGATACATAACTCCAACTCACTATCGATTAACTGTTTATGACATTTTTTCAACAAAGAAATTTAATACCTTATTTAATAATAAATAATAAATATTCCTGGACAAATCACTACAAATTGAATCTAACCCCAAAGTAAGCAAATCATATGCTTGTGTTATGAGTGTTAGTCATCGATTCTAATACATAAAAATATTTAAATAGATACTAGAATAAATTTAATGAACACCCAAACCCAGAAATGTAGACATCTAAATATTTATCACACAAATACCTGCCCCCGTCGGGAATCGAACCCGAGCCTCACGGTTGATCGGTGTAGTTAGGCGTCTACGCTAGCCACTCGACCAACGAAGCGGTCTTTATAGTAATCAAAATGTTTGATTTTGACTAACGGATGCATTATTAACTAAATGTAACTCAAAATCTGAAGTCTCAATTTAGATAGAAAAATATAACTCAATAATCACCAGTCGGTTTCTTGTCAAACTGAAACCACCGTGGAATCATGTCCTATCTTCTCAAACAAAATGTCAACATGACCGAGTAGCCGCGTACGCAAACTAGGTAACTAAAAAAAGTTTTCTAGTCGAGTTAATAACCTCCTAAATCACAAAATGATTTTCGGATTTTTGTAGATAAAACCATCTGCCTTTTACCCTAGCAGCATATCTATACTAATGTTATAAAGAATAACGGTTTGATTTTTTATTTGTTTGAAATGAATAGGCTCCGAAACTACTGGACCGATTTTTAAATATTCTTTTACCTTTAGAATGCTATATTATCCCTGAGTTACGTAGGCTTTGTTTCATCAAAATCGGTGTAGTACAAGCCAAGTTACGCAGGCGAAGCTGCGTGAAACTGCTAGTAATTTTTAAGGAGGCTAAATAGGTCAATACTAGCAAAAGCACCGGCGGCAAACTGCTGTCGAGAATAGGGTAGCAAGCGACCGTCAAGAATGACCTAGAAAATTTCTTGAATATGGATTCTTACCTACTCCAGCTGCCATACTGACTATTTCCCGCTCTTTTGAGGACAAGGTAATGAGTAGGTTTGCTCGTTAGGCCTAATACCCCGGCCACAGAACAGCGACGCACCTATAACATCTATGGTGTTTATATGCAACTGCTTTCTTCTTCTATCAACAGGGGCGTGTGCTTCTTCGCTATTTCATCCCATACCAAAAATAAACAATTAAATATCTCAGTACAAAATTCAGAAATTTATAAGCAAATTATTAACGTAATAAAGTAAGCAAATTATTTGCTTGTATCATGGGTGTTAATTATACAAAGTGATCTAAGCGCAAAGTAAGCAAATTATATGCTTATCTTATTAGTGTTAATAATACTAATTGATCTAAACCCAAAGTAAGCATATTAAAAGCTTGTGTTATAGGTGTTAGTCAACGATATTAACACACAGAATTACTTGAATAGATACCAGAATAAAAAAATGAACAACCAGACCTGGAAATACAGATGTTAATTTTCATATAACAAATGCCTGCCCCGTCTGCAACCGACACCGACGCTAACACTTCGACCAACAAAACGGTCAAGGAAATAATACTATCTTATTTATCCGCTGGTTCGGTCACGTGGAAAAATTACAGATGAAAGATTAACAATGCACATTATAATTATTTACTTACATACAATTTGAATGTACATGGATGTAGGTACCCGGGGAGACCTAGGGTAAAAGGGTAATGAATGTAAAGGAAGTCACACAAGTCTACCAGGATCGTGAGATTTGACATTTGATACACTGCTTACTCCATAAGAGACTTGGCGTGAAGATACGTATGTATGTAATAAATTTCTAGTATGCTGATCTCTTGCTGTTGATAATTAGATTGGATGTACGAAAGTTTGTTCAGTATTCATTCAACAGTTAATTATCATAATTAATCAAAGATCATAAATCATTATCCAAACTAATTATTCACGTTCAATTACGATGTTAGTAATTGGAAGTGTCAGCGCATGAAAAATAATTATTCCGATCATAATACAATCTTTTAAGAATGATGTTAATGATCACGAGCATGATATATTTGATAAAAATGATAATTTATTGGAAAATGTTAAGTGTATCATTAACCGTTATTACTTATAATCATCAGCTAGGCCATTATGATTGCTTCGATGACTCTTTTTTTGTTTCTAAGTAAGTGCTTTCTTGCGCGTCTCATTTAAATTTGATTTAGATCCGATACCGACTTTTGGATTATACAAAAAGGGTTAGTAATAAATCTCGATTTCTTGAAAATTGGAATCAGATGTGTCATTTTAGGTACTCTTAAACACAATACTATTTATTTATTTATTTTTATGATTTGACCGCCTCGTTGGTCGAATGGCTAGTGTATTCGCCTAACTGCATCGACGAATCGCGAGGCTCGGGTTCGATTCCCAACGGTGGCAGGCATTTGTATGATGAATATTTAGTTGTCAGCATTTCCAGGTCTGGGTGCTTATAAAATTTATTCTGAAACCTATTTAAGTATTTCTATGTATTAGTATCGTTGACTAACACACATATAGTCTAGTCAACATGTGCCTTTTAGGTCAAAATTTTTAGCTCGCCTCGGAAAATTATGATCGAGGTGTCATTCGATTCGTCATCGCATTTAGAAAAAATTGAATACTTTTTGAGATATTCGCCAAAAACAAAACCACCCTTTTTTATTTACTTAATTGTATATAACTTTTGTAATTTTTGCAATCAAAACTCCAAATTTTTCAAAAAGTTTCTAAATGCAATGACGAATCGAATGACACCTCGATCATAATTTTCCGAGGCGAGCTAAAAATTTTGACCTAAAAGGCACATGTTGACTTGACTATTAACACAAGCGTATAATTTGCTTAATTTGGGGTTACATTCAATTTGTGTAACTTGATCACAATGTTATACTGCCCACAATGTCACCCAACTTTACTCCTCCTTTAGTCTTTGTTTATTAATAAGACGGTAAATGTATTTATGGTTGGTCGCCAAAGCACAGGTATTAATAAGTCTTTTCGTAATTAAGCCCGTTTATAGGCTACCCATCAGGACATGATAGTGGCGAGCACTGACGTTAAAACTGCATGAATAAGTAAGACGGTGATGCCAATCAAGGTAATTCCTCGCAAAACTCTACCATCTAGACTTAGTTATGGTGTTAGTGACAACTGAGGCTCATCTGAACAGCTGCTAGAAAAGCTTGTTATTGTTCAAGTTTATCTAGATCAGTGTATCTCAAAGTGGGCGATAATAATCCCTTGTGAACGCTACTAGTATAGAGGGGTCGGTAAGAGATCTGATAATAAATAAGCTAATGATTTTAACCTAGGTAAGTTATCTGAGAGTTCTATTATTTAGATTCTAGATAGTAGAGCTCTCCGATAAATTCTCTCAGATAAAGTTATAGATCTCAAATGAGTACAGTTCTCAGATAAAGCTAGCCAAATCTACAATCAGTAGCATAATTATATAATATAGAGTCTAGAAAGAAGAACTCTTAGATAACTTAGCTAGGTTAAAATCATGAGCATAATTATATCGCCGGTTGGCGATAGGCTTGCCACCTATCACATTGTGGGACTTAGTGTCTTCGACTAATCTTGGGTGCCTTGGTTTTGCCTCTGCCTACCTCTTCGGGGATATGGGCGTGAAGATTAATTATATCTACAATCTAGATAGAAGAACTCTGAAATAACTGTGCTAGGTAAAATTTATGTCTATATTAATACGTGATGCCAAAACGTTGGACCCCTTTTCACGAAAATTGCGAGGACGCAGGAGCATAAAATTTGGCATACTTATAGTTTATGTGTAGGAGAAATACAGAACGCTAATATTTTTCAATAATAATGCTTGTAAAGTACATTAAATCAATTAAAAAAAAAGCATCTTCACGCCCATATCCCCGAGGTAGGCAGAGGCACAACCAGAGCACCCACGACTAGCCGAAAACACTAAGTCCCACAATGTGATAGGTGGCAAGCCTATCGCCAACAGGGCACATTTCCAATTCCGAGCAATTTTTTTTATATAAAATTAAAAAAAAAACAAAAATTTATCAACAAGATATCAATTTTATAATGATCAAATTTCGAGCAATAGGCGACCACTAGTTAGTGTAATTATATCTAGATTAGAGATAGTAGAACTCTTCAATAACTTAGGTAAGTTCAAATCAATGTCATAATTACGTCAAGAATGTAGGTAGTAAAACTCTCAGATAACTTATCTAGATTTAAATTATAAGCACAATTATATCTAGATTCTGGACAGTAGAACTCTTAGATAACTTAGCTAGGTTAAAATTATTATAATTATATCTACAATCTAGATAGTAGAGCTCTCAGGTAGCTTAGTTAAATCATTATCATAATTATATCTAGAATATAGGTAGTAGAACTATCAGATTACTTAGCTGTAGTCGGTTTTTTGCAATTTATAAATAGTAGCGTGCTATTGTAGGCAAATGTTAATAAAAACTGTTATAGATTTTTATGACATGCATAGCAAAATGTGAACATGTGTATTTAAAACAAATAAATCCAAAATTAATATGTTATGCACGTAGGTTAATAAATGTCATTATTTGTATTTTCACAAAATCATATAAAAGATGTGTAGTTTTAATAACATATTTATTTTATTAATTATCAAGATAATGACTTAAAATCTCAAAAACAAAAATTAATCTAAATTTATAATTGCCAAAAAGCCAATTAACTAACAGTTCGTCTAATTAGACCAAAAATTAAGTATTTTCCTCGGCTTTCGTGCGAGTCTTTAATATCATCAAATCGAGACTTAGTGGCAATATTACCTGCTATATTGGAAGTGCACTGTGTTTTAAATAAAAAAAGAATGTTTGGATTAAGTTCTGAAATGCCAGAAAATCGATTAACGTAAACATACACAAAAAAAATACGAGTCGAACAACGAACATACTATCACTTCACGCATTTTTTATAATGGCATCCAGTGTCATTCTTAATAAATTTAGGGTTGCAGTATAAAACAAATTTTTCTTTTTTCTTTTTTGAAAAATCGACATCAAGTTTCAAATAAACGGTATTATAGGTCAGCACGACAAAGAAAAATCAGGTATTATTATTTGTAAACTGGAGATCTACATTTGTCAATTCAGTTTCTGAGATTGAAAAGCAGACTTCATATCATTAACTAATTATTGCCAGTTTGAGTTTATTGCGAGTCATTGATGTAGCCATCATGACATGATATAGGTATTGTGGTAGTTTTTACAACAGGATAATTGTATTTCTGTTTGCTTTATTCTTGGCTTTAAATAAAAGAGTTGCGTCATTCCTTGAATATTACGTGAATAATTAATTAAGCGCAGTAAAACTGCAAAAAAAGATTTCGATTTCAATAAGTACGTCACCAGTCAACATTCTCTGGAATTTCCTATTTGGTTTTGGTTTCCTATGCAAATAGACCAGCTGCTTTCCTGCCTGGTATCTAGGATTTGAAATACTGGTATTTTTTGGAAGCGGTAGTAATAGCCTAGAAGCAAAACCGATACCAAATGCGTTACCTGTACAGTTTGTACCGGTAAGAGACTTTGTACCAGTACTATTTGTTTAAGGGTTTTATACCGGTACTGGTTTAGTAATACCGGTAAAAAAAATATAGTACTTTATATTGTTTTTTTAAATGAAGATATCTAACAGATTTAAATGATAATCGACGCCTCACCTGTAGGCTGTATTTACTGGAGCCTCTATTAGTACAGGTATTTCCTAGGTATTGGTATCGGGAAGGTGCCACTTTGGAAATGGTATCTAGGTATCGAAATACCAATACAGAACCTATACTTTTGGTATCTATTCCAAGCCTTGTTGGTAGATTGTAAGAGGCGAGAAAGGCGAAGCTGGTCATTACAAGACCATTGGTGATAAGAGTGCTGTTAGGGATAATGACAAAAAGCAGGTAGACTTGCGCAATTAGCCTAAACCCCCGGCCACGGGAGAGCGACGCACCTACAACATCTTTTTTTATGACACTAGAAGCCAAACAAGCAGACGGATTTCCTGATGGTAAGACACGCCACCTAGAGACACCGATGATGGTAACGGTGCGTTGCTAACCTGAAGCCGGCATGTAAAGCCTCTAGCAAAAGTAGGCTTACCGGATACCTTACCCTCCGAACCGGAACACGTCAACGGCAAGCGCTGACATTGTGGCAGCTGGAATAGGTAAGGTAGCGGTACCAATCCGGACGAGTCGCTGCGAAGCTCTATCACCTAGTCAGAAGTTACGGTGCTAGAGACGGTAAGCGAGCATAGTCGCCTTTAACGAGCTGCCAAGCAGGTAGGCAGATTATATTTTCAGGCTCCTTTGCAGAAAATAAAGTCGCGTTTTTGTTCGTTGTCTTTTGCCATAGAAAGATATGGGAGTAGGCTCCTTTTAAGAATTTTTAAACTTGGTTCAGAAGTGACGAAGAAATCTATTAACATACTCGTATGAAAAAGTATAGGAGTCGGACATATAGCCTCCTTTTTTAACTTGCTACAAAATTAAGTTTAAATCGTGGTCATTTTATGTTGCCCTTTATTTTGCCCTTGTCAACCATTATAAAATCGATTAATACGTTTTATTGGATTTTAATTATTCATTAGCAATTTTATCGAACATTCTATAACTATTTTTTTGAATTATTTTTATTATAATTTTCATAAATTCAGTAATTTAAAAAACTCTATGGTCTAGCGGTTCAGGTTTTGGACTTGACTGCATGAGGTCCCGGGTTCGAATCCCGGGTCGGGCAACAAAAAAAAATTTGGTTTTTCTAATATTCTAATAAAAAAATGGTGTCCGGGATTGGATATGTGCCCGGTTAGCGATAGGCTTGCCACCTATCACATTGTGGGACTTAGTGTCTTCGGCTAATCGTGGGTGCCCTAATTGTGCCTCTGCCTACCTCTTTAGGGATATGGGAGTATAATGAATATGAAAGTTAAATATGTTTGGATGTATATTTATTATTAAATAGCTCCACACCGCCTGGATTAATCGCTATAAAATATAGCACACGGAAAGTCAGATAGGTACCACCACGTAGCCAGCTTATTTGATTCTATACAATCCTAAAACTTTTTATCAAAAACCATCGACAACGTAAAATGTAGCTTTAGAAGAGTTGTCATCTTGATCATGTCAGATTTTAAATAAAAAATCTGCATTGAAATAGTTCCACCCATTCAAAAGTTAAGATGCCACAGAAAACATACACACACAAACTCACACTCACACACAAACACACGTGCGCAAGATAGAGAGACATCATGTCAAGCGTATAACACCACTTGTTTTCTGTCGGGGGTTAATAATGTACGAATATACGAACAATACGAATGTACGAATACGAAAGATAAATATTATCAAAGTTTAGCAGTCTCCTGTCCTATTTCATCAC
Source organism: Calephelis virginiensis (assembly GCA_002245475.1). Classification (NCBI taxonomy): domain Eukaryota; kingdom Metazoa; phylum Arthropoda; class Insecta; order Lepidoptera; family Riodinidae; genus Calephelis; species Calephelis virginiensis. The sequence continues at coordinate 66,512 of NJDC01003091.1, forward strand.
ACTAATACTTATTAATTGAATTATTAAGTTAACCTCCATGAACCATAAATATGCATAGATCTATTCAATTCAACTTTGTTTTATTAAATAATAATAATTGGATAAGGAAAGTTTACAAATACCATGAATGGTTAATCCTGATTAATAATCTCTTTTTTGTTTTACCTAGAACCTAACATTAGTGTCCTATTTACAATAATATAGGCCGTATAGTATAATAAAACTGTTATTGCAAGTTTAAATGTGGGCACGCAATTTGTATCTTGTTTCTTGTACAACGAATAATTCGCTAAAAGTAGGTTCATGTAAATAATTGTATAATACAAAGAAAAGTAGAATTTTTTTTTCAGAATCATTCTGTAAACCTAAATATTTTTTAATATTGTAGCGAAATGAAGCTGAATGGAAATATAGTTAATTTGTAACTAGCTTTATTTACATTCAGCTAATATGTGTGTTTATGTATTTAATTGAAATTTAAACATTATCATAGTGAAGTGGTCACA